>JAHWFP010234319.1:114475-130599 GCA_023313725.1 Lithobius niger | reverse complement strand
TTATGTATGAAATTGTGCGATCATGGAAGAAGATTGTAGTTTTAAAAATATGACTTTAACATATTAAATGATTTTTTTTATAGAAAATGAACTATATATTAGCAAAGAAAAAACTATACAAATGGATATATCGTACCCAAAATGAAAAATAAAAAAGAAATATGGATAATAAAACATTATGGTGCTTGTAGAAATTTAATACCAGGAAAAATTAATTATACATATGATGAAAAATGTAAGGAACTGGAAAAAAGAAAAAAATAACAAATACCTAGGACTTATAATTGATGAAAATTGGAACTTTAAAGAACATATAATAGGAATTATAAAAAAATTAAGACAACTTATACCAAAAATATATAAACTCAAAAACATATTAAATGTTAAACAGAAACAAATAATCTATAATGCATGGATAAAAAGTATAATAAGTTATGGAATAGAAATTTGGGGTAATACTACAGAATATATAATTGAGAGATTACAAAAAGTTCAGAATAAATTGCTGAAGGTATTATTAGGGAACAACAAAAAGAAAAGGAAAACAATTGAGTTATTAAAAGAAAATGAATTATTTAAAATAAGGGGACTAAAAAACTACACCATAATAATAAAAAATTATTACAGCAATAAACAAAGTATTATCAAAAAACATTAGTAAATTGCGTGGAGGTAAAAGAAAATACGAAATGCCACAATGGAATAATTCTTATGGAAAAAGAGGAAAAACATGGTATATACCAGAACTATTTAATGAACTTCCAGAAAACATGTTAACCTTTGCAAATCTGAATGAACTTAAAACAAATTTAAAAACTCACTTTATGAAAAATCAATATTAATATAAGATACAGCATAGATAAGACCTAATAAATCATAATGATAAAGTAATTTGATGTAAAATAAAGTATGTATTTATGTATCTTGGTGTAATGTGATTGTGTGTAACTATGTATCTTGATATATTATAATGTATGTATATATGTAGCAGTGTTGCCAGTGAGGGCGTCAGACGTAATAATGAAACATGTATTGAAATTGAAAAAGATGCATTATATCTCAAACAATCGGCAATTTTTGCGGGTTAACATGGAGGGGGCCACACCTAAGCCTTGTCAAGGACACGAACTTATTAGAATTAAAAGAAAGAAAAAATTGAAAATTTAAGCCCTTAGCAAAAATGGTCATGGCGTCAAGGTGCTAGGCCAGGCTTTAGTATTGGTTAGAATTTGGTCATGTGACTCATGGTATTTTTGCTGAGATGCTCTATTTCTCATTTTACATAACCGTGGGAAACACACATATAATATAATAATATAGGTTTGTTGCAAACGCAACCGGAGCGGCAAGGACTGGGTCGTCACTGACTGCCGTCCGATGTTAAAACTAAAAAAGCTAAAAAATTTCAAATTATAAAAGTTTGACAGTGAAAAGTTTTACGGTGACAGTTTTACGGTGACAGTTTGACAGTGAAAAGTTTGATAATTCTCAATGGGCATGCACTGCAACTTAACAAAAGTAAGGAGTAGGCAAAATTCAGGGCTTACCTTCCTACGCTTAGATAGTCTTAAGTGTCAGTCATATAGCTAGCTGCAGAAGTTTTAGTTTTACCACCGAAATCCAAGTTCTTTTGACTGGGCGCAGAACGGACTTAACCAAACCAAATAGTTTCTAACCGAGATGGCCCTCCAACCTTCCTGACTTTCGTTATTTATAACCAATTTTGGCAGTTTTCGTCGTTTTAAAGCAAATTGAAGATTGCTCATCGGTTCGCTCATTTACGTGACAGAAGAAACGTCAACTTCACTTTCTCTTTCTCTTATAACCGCCATGGCTAATAATAACCGAAGGATCAGTGAGTTAATGTCATGTCAGTTAATGAAATCACTCCAGACAGAATGCGTACGTACATTTTGTAACTTCCTGAAGAGCGGCTTCCGTGCAATACGCAGGCGCAGCTGTACTGCTCTTTCATTCATTAATCATGATGACGCGAGAAACTAGTAAAGTGTGGCCTACTGTGGTTGAAACTCGAAATTTCGGAGTCGTACTTGGAGGACAAAAAAAAGGCTTTTACACAACCAACGTTGCTTGCAAACTGTGAATAGTTAATTTAGTAAGTACAGCCGAAAGGTGTGAAAGTTAGCAATAGTAAATAAAGAGCAACCGTGTATTACAAAAAAAAAAAATTAAAATAATACACTGAATTTTCTTTTTAACTTCATTTCCGCTGAGAGGCCACTAGGGCGAGAGGCCAGTTGGGAATTCCCGACCCCCGACCTGGCCAGTCTGCCTCTGCTTGGAGGTAGCCTAGCTCCAGTACCGTAAAGAAAATGTGGCAAATTCCATACAAATTTGTGTACCTTTTAATAAAATGCCATTTTGCCAAGAAATTTTATCCTTAATCTTACGGTAATCTTTAGTTACATTTGTCTATTTACGTGATTGCAAACTGTTTTCAACTTCTATTAACGTTTTGTCTGAACTAGTGGCTTCTTTTAACTCTTCAAGTGTTAATGATTTCGGAACAGATTCACGTATTACAAAGTTAACATACTCATTTGTTACTTTCTCGGTTTTGCTACTTGGCACACCCTGATCAGTTGGTTGTATTCGCGATAACACATCTGCAATGTTGTCTTCACCTTTTACGTATTTAATCTTGTATTTGTATTGCTGTAATCGTAATATCCAGCGTTATATTCGGGCAGACGGACGAGAGTTTGGCAAATAGATCGTCTCCAACGGTAACTCGGTGCCGTATAACTACAAATGAAACTTTTTCACAGCCCTGAATTACAGATAATGTTTCTTTCTCGGTTTGGGAAATTTTTTGTTCCACTTCGGTAAGGGCTCTACTTGCTACTGGTAAAGCTACTGGTTCGTACTTACCACTTTTTACTACTATCTTAAAATACTTACCTGTATTTTTATATGCTTTCTCGTAAGGCAAATGCTTTCCGTCCCAATCGTAATAATTTAACATACTCTGGGCCCTTGCAATGGCGCTCCCTGGGGCGCATGACCACCGTTAGGTGGCGCCCCTTACCCGCTTCTCATCCTTCTCATCACATTTTGTTTGGGACGCGACCAAGATGGTTGCATAGTTTTTTCGCTCAACCTTTTAGACTTAAAAATGGCGATTCGGAATCGTGATTAGTGTTTGGATGGTGAGAATTGGCAGTGGGGGAACTGTAAATGTGGTCTTGTATTAGACATTCGTGGTGAGGACACCTCAACACCGCCGAGCCAAAAACCTGAGGGCTGAACTCTTCATTTCAAGAAGAACATCGTCTGTATGGCGATCCCACTTTAAAAATCGCCAAAATTGTACATTTTGTAATTTATTCTGATAGGCACAATTGTTCCGCGAACATGTGTTTGAGTTAGAAACCCTATTTTCCAGATGGGTGTCATTAGCTGAAGTAAATGGCAGCTACGACAATTTAGCTAATTTAGTCTTACTTGAACAATTTATCAAATCATGTCCTATTGCACTGCGCAAAGGGTTGCCGGACCAAATTAAACTTGGTACGTTAACTGAAGCTGCCAAACTCTGTGATGATTCACCACCAGAAACAAACAGATTTCTGCCGACATGGCCCTTAAAACAGGGAAAGCACAACCTAGTGCTTCGACGTCTGGACAAGCTTCTAAAGCTTCCTCCAATTTCCGAAGTGGCAACAGAGCCCCTTCTACTGCAGCTAAACCGGCTGGTACTGCAGCATCTTCTGCCGATTCGAGTAAAGGAGACTCTGCCAGCAGCAACAACTCCAATCGTGAGTTTGACAGGCCTAGGAGGCCTAAGTTTGAAGGTGTTTGTTTTTTTTTGTAACAAAATCGGTCATAAAAGATCCGAGTGTCGTTCTCGTATTGCTCAAGGGGCAAACCCAGCCAATAGTGCTGAGTGTCATTTTGTTAGTAACAATCCTCTCAAAATGGTTCTATCCAAGCACATTCACGAGTGGTCCGTGAATGGTAACAAATGTCTTGTTTTGAGAGACACTGGCTCGACACACGATGTCATCGCTAGGGATTTTAAGCCCGAGCAGTTCACGGGTGAATACACCCATTGTCACAACGCTCTCACAGAGCAGACAACTGCCCACACAATCGCTGTGATTGACGTTGAAACTCCGTATGGTAGGATCCAATCCGAAGCCTTAGTTTCAGACCACATGGGACCCCATTTCCAGATGCTTTTGGGTGTGCCCTCGCAAACAGTGTTAGAAGAAAAAGGTTTAAAGGCCCTGCCCCCTTACTCTAATGCCATCACGTGACCACAGCATCTCGAAAACATCTGTAATTTCCTCTCTGCTGTCAAGAAGGCCGGATTGACGGTTAACGCCAAGAAATCGCAGGTCGCTTGCAGCAAAGCTACTTTCCTTGGCCATGAAGTTGGCAATGGATCCCGCACACCCTCCGAGGTGAAGGTCTTGGCCGTGCAAAAATTCGCACGACCACAAACTAAGAAAGATGTCCGTTCCTTTCTCGGTTGGGTAGGATATTATCAAAGATATATCCCTCACAATTCTAAAATCTGTGCTTGTCTCACAGACTCCTTGAAAAAGGATGCACCAGATCCCGTCATTTGGGATGAGTCAAAGGAAGCTGCTTTTGACACGTTGAAAAACTCTTTAGTGACGTTTCCTGTCCTAAGAGCCCCCGACTTCACACAGACATTCATTTTGCAGTGTGATTGTTCCGACCGTGGTATGGGTTGTGTTTTGTCACAAGTGTTTGGAGAAGATGAACACCCCTGTCTTTACGTTTCACATAAACTGACAGCACGTGAGCAAAACTATGGGACAACAGAAAAAGAATGCGCGTGTTTGATCTGGTCCGTTGCCAAATCGCGTCCCTACATCTATGGAACAAAATTTGTCATTGAATCCGATCACAACCCGTTGCACTGGCTCAAGCAAATGTCTGGCAAAAATCCCAGATTGCTTAGGTGGAGCCTAACCCTACAAGATTACGACTACACAGTTAGATACAAACCTAGAAAGTTTCACGTAAACGTTGACACTCTCAGCAGGTATTTTGTTTAAACATTAATTGTTAAATTACTTCATTTTCAGTACAAATTGACTGGAAATTAATTTTTATCTTTAAATTTTGTCAAGTGGTATATTGAAAGTGCAACCACACCAAAAGGAACTTTCAGCTATTTTCCCGTTTTGGACTTCATGCCTAAATTTTTTAAGTGCCTATGTTTTACTCTTTTTGTCACTATCAACGTCTCCCTTTGTGGGAGAATATTGACAAAGATTGTAACGACACTTATTAAATATTCTTTAGGAATATTCTACGGGGGTGGCAACTTGTCCCCGGTTGGCCCTTCTTTTAAGTTTTAAACGAAACGGTTTTCTTTATAAAAAACTGTCTGTCTTACCTCTGAGGGCAAAAGGTTAACTCTGTCGTTAAAAGGTTGCTGGTTATTATCCATAAAACCTCCCAGCGTTTTATTTTATGAATTAAGTTATGGGTCATACCTAAAAACCCTTCAGTGTGAGCATTTTCATGTAAAACAAGTTGTTTGGTAACCTTAAACCGCTCTAGTGGTAGTCTGTTAACTTTAAATAGAGCTGATAATTGTGCATGCGCTTATAGTACCCTCTATACCGATCCTTATCGCAAGGTAGGTCCTGAGGAGTGCGCCCAGGGATCTTTTTTCAAGGTTTTCCCAGATAAAAAAATAACTTTCTGTGCATGGCTGGCTGGTTAGAGCATTAAATGTTGCGATTATCTCATTTGAATTAACAGCTACAAAAACCCTGAAACTGTAACTTTCTTTAATCAAAAATAGTGTTTTTTAAAATTTATAAGCTGTTTTTGCTCCAATTTCTTTGGGGCCTCAAATTTCCTGCAACAAGCAGCACGGACAGCACAAGGTTAATTTTTGCAAATAGTGTCCCTTTAAACTTGTAATTTTTATTTACAAAAATTTCTTGAGCCACAAAAACGTCAGTCCCCCAAAAATATAAAACGGCAATTTTTATTTTTTGTAAACAGTGTAGTTTATAACTTGTGGTGATGTATTTCACGGGAGGTGTATTCCTCAGAAGGTGTATTCCTTGGTGCATTAATTTATGCAATTTATTTACCTGGCTTGGCAGTCTTGTTCTTTGGCATATCATGTGTGCACTGACCTTTCTGTTGTAGCATTTATTTGGAGTTCGATAGGAACCCCGAATAAAGTCCTCCGTATGGGGGCGTGTAAACGTGGTCTTGTATTAGACATTTGTGGTGAGGACACCTCAACACCGCCGAGCCAAAAACCTGAGGGCTGAACTCTTCATTTCAAGAAGAACATCGTCTTTATGGCGATCCCACTTTAAAAATCGCCAAAATTTTACATTTTGTAATTTATTCTTATAGGCAGAAAACCAACAACACTAGCTTAGTTGTGTTTTAGGAGGGGCTTCCACTTCGATGGTTTAACCTCACATACATGTAAAACACGCGATATTTTTTATTCTTAAAACAGGTGACGAATTACTTTAATTATGAAAAATGTCCGACGTTAAAATCACTTGTCTGCTTCTGCAAACAACTAAAATCTAACCTAAATGCTTTATAGCATATTTAAAACTAAGCTGGTATATTTAATCTTTTGATTTTTGCACTAAAAGCACTTTGGTAAACTTAACTTCTTGCCATGAACCCTACCGGAGCTCAACCTTTTATGTTTATTTTTACGGACCCAGTGTTTATTTTTATGTCTATTTTTTATAGCATCTCCATCCAAACTCCGACCGTAGCAAACCTCTAAAAACGAAAACAAACTACCTTTCCTTCGATAAAATCATGCCTTATTAATAGCAGTTTGTTTCCCAAAGTCAAATAATAAATCTGAGCTAACACTTTGTCCCCCCCTTCAATAGTTGCGATACATAATATCGTAGTTTATTTTTATAGGCCTAAATTCACGTTATGAGTTTAAAACTCACTTGCACTTCTAAGCCAGGCCTCTAACGCTCATAAGTCGGCAATTCCCTTTGTCAATGCATCCTCACCAATTCCCGTCCAACCAAAACACTGCATTCAATTTCCCCTCCACTCAGAGCACTCAGCTACCCTGCCCGTCAGCGCCGTCATGCCCACTTCCGGTAGTGACAGCCCGGCCGGTTTTGGTCAGTCTTTCCTCCTCCAAGAGTCCTCCTCTACCCCACTCCACCCCTCCGTCGCTCACCTACAGGTCCGCGCCTTTCCTGTACCTGCCGGCCAGGCAGAAGGCATATAAACGCAGACCCAGGAGAATTTCGTTAGCTAGAGGTCGCTACGCCCGTCGGGAGCGGAGATGCCGCGGTCCGATTGTTGCCATGCTGGGCAAAGGTAGTTGGTTCTTATGAAACTTAGCTTAAGTTAAAAGTTTATTTTTTGGACTTGTACGTCAAAATTTATAGTTTAACTTAACCTAAACCTCGTAGCTTTGAATGTAACTTATGGTGTGTTAAGCCAAACAGCATTTTCGGACGTTAACGACCATAACATAAGGGTTCACGGTCCCTTCCTAAAAACCAGCTTTCATTTTAGCGTTTCATTAACGTAGCTTAATGTAAACAAAGGCCGTCGGGTCAATTAGATTTGCAGAAGCATAGTACTTCATGGAGCGTACATCCCTTTTCTAATGTGAATTCCGATGGGGACGGTTTGCTCTTTTGGGTATTCCCTTTTGAAACAAAACTGTAAAACCAGGTCTACTATTATAAGTTAGCCGAGGCTGTTTGTTCTTTTGCGAAATCCCCGTTGCCTAAAATCACTGTTTTTATTTGAAATTGTTTCATGAACTAAACCCAAGTTCTTGTCTGCGAATTTTAATGTAAATTCAAGTAACCTTTATAACCAAAACTAAGTTTAAGTTGTAAAATGTAAAGTGCGATCTTTTTAACATGTTTGTTTAAAAATAAAACCTGGAGTTTTAAACGCCCGTTGGTTTAATAGTTCGTTGATTGCTGGAAGTTAGTATTTAAGACAATTCTTTTCAAATTTAACTTAGCTAGCCTTTTCCCACCTTGGTGGCAGCGTTACCCGCTATTTAATCACTAGTAAGGTCTTAGAATAAGACTTCAATGCTCCATTTCCTACACCGGGACAGTAGCAGTTGTGCTGTTTAACTGAAAAATTACGCGAAAGCAATACTGAGTGATACATAGTAAGATCCAGTTACACCATGCGAACGGCAATGTTACAAGCACCTACTCCGTCGTAGCATCCGCCGTTACAGAACTATACCTGAAGGATCACTATCTTTGCGGATGTTACAAGGTTTTATTTAAAGATCCCGTGTGTCAATTCTGCCAGGAAATGTGATACGTCGAGCTGTGAATGGGGCAGATTGACGAAGGAGGTTGTGTCGGCTGTTTGTTAGTCTGTGAGCGTGCATTACAATTGTTTCCCATTCAAGGGGAATACGTGTACACGTTCGTTGGTGTTTTTTCTTAGTAACACCTCTATTTTGCCGTGGTTTGGTGTATTGTGTGATTTCCCTCACCCCTCGTCGGGAGTCAAGATGTTTTTTGCTTGTTGCATCCGGCAGTCCGGTCATCGCGGTCATCGTGGACTGTGTGCAGTCCGGACAGTGCGGACTGTGAACAGTCCGAGCTTGGCGGGAATTCGTGGTAACGTCATTCTCAGTGTCGGCGCGAGAAGTGCTGGGCGTGGCTGTTCCAGTCGGCGACTGCCCTCCCGACGGCGTTTCGAACTCATTCACGATCACACGGCCACGTGAGTACAGCTATGCTGTTGGAAGGAACATAAACTCGGCAACTAGGAAACGCACAGGTGTTCCTGTAAAAGGTTTGTTGTTGTGATTTATAATAATTTGGTGTGTCTATGGCACCCGAGGGGTAATGTGACAGTGGTTCGGGGCTGGCTGGATGTGCAGTACCCTTGCATCACAATGCGACAGGGCAGGAGAGGTGGAGGTAGCTCTTAAACTAACCTATTAAAATTGATAATGGCGTTTTGTAGTAAGAGTTATAGTTGTGCAAGTCGCAGTCACATTCATCGCTGTCTTATCAGCCGAATAAGAAATCCGGGCAAAGTCAGTCGATGGGTTCCGGAACGCTAAAATAGCCGTCCAAGGCCCCGCCGCCGTCTGAGTACGTCACCGACGACCACTATGGCCACATGGGGTACTGGAAGAGGTGGTTGTGCTTTTCGTATGTTTCTGTTCGGATTTTACAATGCCTCTGTGCATGTGATTTACTCTAGGTACTAGTTAGTACCTACTGCTCCCTGGACTGTTGACATGTTGGCCTCAAGTATATCTTGTCATTTGAGGAAACATTTTATTGTAGCCGTGTCTGATCGTGGTTAATTCTCTTGATTGTTTCCGGAGAAATTTTTTTTTTAGCGAATTATTTAGGAAGGTTACGACCGTTGTTTTGGTTTTATTGTTTTATTAGACCTTGGTGAACCAGTGTGGGGTCCCAGAGGGTGAGCAGGGTTTTTGTAATGGATTATTTCCTCAGCATCCCCTAGCGGTGGTGAATTTTTATGTGTGGAATATTGCACCCTATCGGTAAGCAGTTTTTTCTTGGCGGATTAGGCCACCAGGGCTCTCGTGATTTTTTTAGTTCGGGGTGTGACTGGCACAGCATCCCTAACTAGTAATGAATATTTTGACATGGATTTTTAATTATTTTTGTGCTCGCCGCTTATTATAGATTATGAATTGTTTTGCAAGTTTTGTTTTGAAGTGTATTATAGGGAAATGTCAATGCATCCCGT
Organism: Lithobius niger; assembly: GCA_023313725.1. Lineage (NCBI taxonomy): Eukaryota > Metazoa > Arthropoda > Chilopoda > Lithobiomorpha > Lithobiidae > Lithobius > Lithobius niger. The sequence goes on along the minus strand of JAHWFP010234319.1, from coordinate 120,861 downwards.
AACGCTATATTCGTTAACCGCTGGTTTATCTAGCCGGTAGTCGATTACATCCCGAAAACTAGAGGGGGGAGGTGCAGGTGCCTGTAGGGTCCCGTAGTGCTAAAACCACCAACCCGCGGGTATACCTGGCCGGTAGGCGATTACACCCCGAGCACTATATGAGTTTGACATTTTGTTGTTACATGTTATGTTTTCAAGTGTTTTCGTTGAATTATTGCAAGTTATGTTTTGATATTTGGTGTTGTTCTGGCGCCTAGGGAAATGTGGCAGTGCGTGGGCTGGCTTGATGCGCAGTACCATCAAATAACAATGCGACTGGGATGGAGAAATGGCAGATGCTCTCATACTAGCCTACTGAATCTTGGTGTATTGTAGTAAGAGTTAAATTTGTAAGTCGCAGTCACATTATCGCTGCCTTCCCAATCTACCTGGGCAAGGTCAGTCAATGGGACCCGTAGCGCTAAAATCGGCAACCGCTGGTTTATCTGGCCAGTAGTCGATTACATCCCGAGCGCTAGACGAGGTGACACATGTAGCGGTCACGGACCGCTGGTGCATCTGGGTGTCGCGGTTACAGACCCCTGGCACACATTGGTGTAGGTGCCGTCACCTGTCGCCGGCTAATGTAGAGGTCACTGTCACAATCAGTGTATGCCGTGGGCGAGTCCTCCACTAGGTGGGTTTGTATAGAGTCACTGGAGACTGGTATGGCTTGTCCGGGTTACCCCCTACGAGTGGACAACCAGTCGCAGACTGGGATGCCCCATCAGTCTGGGATGCCTTTTACCCTGGCCGCTCCCTATCAGACAGGGGCCTCGTGTGGGATTTGACTCGAGGCCAGATACCCAGTCCCGGACGGACAACCTTCCACACACACAGCTAGTGGATGAATCCGACAACGTAACGGATCAACCATGGCTCAAACTTCCAACGCCTCCAAGCGAGAATTTAGAGAGCCAGAGGCTCCACAGCCTCCAATACTTGTGAGGCAGTGTCCGGATAAAACGTTGTCCGAGCCCACTAAAATAAAGGCCAATAAGAAAAAACATAAGACTGTGCCATCTCCGCCTCGCGCAGATGAAATTGTACAGCCTCCCACAGAATTAGGCCGTTCAAAACAAATACGTAAGGCGACCGACAGGCTGAACATTTAAACATTAACGAAATTCACTCTGTTGGGCTGATTCTTAAATTTAAGTGTTCGTAATCAGTTAATCGTCAACCCAGTGGGGGGTTGCTTTTTAAACTCTGTGGTTATCGCTAAAATGTGCGCGTTTTAGTTACTCGTGCGGGGAATGGACCCCGTTAATTTCCTTACTTGGAAAAATGTAGTGTTTATAGTTGCTCGTGAGAAAAATAGATTTTTCATATTTAATATTTTTGTTTCTTCCACTTTCTTCCGCATTGACATATAAATTGTGATGGAGCCCACAACTATATTGCCATGCATTAACGGACATCTGTAAAAGGCATCTGTAACAAAACAACAGGCTAAATCGGATGAAACAGATGAATCAGCAATCCATCAGCAGTTGTGAACAGCTGCAAATCTAGGTGCTGAAATATAAAAATAAAAGAGGAAACACTTGAATATTGTTAAAATTTATTAAGCTCCAAATGAAAAATTGAAGGCTGTCAAGTTTTCCAACAGACCTATATCCATGTTTACATTTTTCTAATCCTGTAAAACGAATGGTGAGTTATAATTATTTTTCGTGTACCAGCCTTCCAAAAATATTTATTTATTTTCTTTGAAATCGAAAAATTCTTCAACTCCGTAAGTTAGGCAGTGAACTAAAACACATCTTGTCTTCAGAAAAATAATACATATTTTTTGTTTCAGCTAGAAAAATATTTTTTCTTTTCAGTTTTTATTTTATTTCGGTGTCTGATTTGTGGTGTCGTCAGTGAGACACCGCAATGAGTAGCCATTTTAGTTCCTCCATGTTAACCTCCCTAGCTTATCATAAATCTACTTCCATAGGTCAGGAGTGAATACTGTTACATACTCATGCCATACCTGTCATGTGACATTGTGTACTATTGTGTACTAATACTCATGCAACAAGAATTAAATGTCCCTTCAGTGTTAGCCTACAACAGAGTAAGTTCTTCCAATATGCCTAAGTAGAATTCAAGCAATGAGTATGGCCAAATACACTACAGGTCCCTTCCTAAAAACTTACTTTCTCCCAAATTTAATGTTAACCAAAGGGTTAAGTTAAATCGTTTGTAGATCGGACCTTTAACTAATGAAGCTTAGTCTTTCAGTGGCAGAACCCTAGTACTGTGTGAGAATACAAACGTGATTACTTAAAGGAAACTACCCTTTTGTAAAGTTCTTGTGTGACAAACAACTTTGATCTTGTCAAAAGTGATAAACTTTTACTTGTAAGAGTCCATATCTTCGCAGTAAATTACTTTGCTGAATTTTATGTAAAAATCCTAAGTGAGCTTTTATATTTTTTTTTAATTCAAAGCTGTTCATTTTAACTTCTCAGAGTTAAACCAAGTTGAAATGTAAATACCATTTTCTATTTGTGATCTCCCTGTTTAATAAAAACCAAGAGTTTTTAACTTCAGTCAGACTTTGTTGATTAATGGGTGCTTAAGTAGGCAGATACAAAATTTAACTTCTCTATTTAACTACCATTAACGTATCCCACCTGGTGGCAGCTAAGATACTGATGAATTGCTTAGAAACCTAGAAACCCAGGCTTAGGAATCATCATCCCCTACTCCGGGTCTGTAGAGACTCGAGCTATGTTTGAAACTCCGCAAGAGTAAAATCGTACACCAAAAGTAATTTACAAATTTGCAAGCACACCACAAGTTCTACAGGCACCTCAAGAAGTAGTAACACCGTTACAAATAGGCCTCTAAATTCAAAATTTGATGCCCCAACAGTTTTTGGCAGTTCACAACATGAAGTCAAGGTCAGGTGAAGTTCGTTGACGCTTCACAGGGTGTCCCCGATTTCTGCCGACGCTTGTGGGAGCTCCTTGTTGATCCATGTTGAATCCATGTTGTAGTAACAATGAAAACAGCACTGCTGGTGTTAAAATGTCAGTCTAGAAAACTTAACGCACAATTTCAGATTACAGGAACCTCACCAGATTCTAGCGAATTTTCAACAGACAGTATTCGTCCGTATTCGTCAGGCACCAAGAGTTTTTAGAGCTCGTAACTACATCGATTTGGACATCGCGTTCGAAACTTATGATTGGCGTGGCCCTCTGTATGCTGCCGAGCGCCGCTCTATAAACAGCCGTGTGCCGGTATCGAATCGCGATGTCCAAAATGATGTAGTTACGAGCTGTAAAAATTCCTAGTGCCTGACGCAGATGGACGAATATGCTGTCTGTTAAGAATTCGCAACAATCTGGTGAGGTTTTTGTAATCTGAAATTGTGCTTTAACTTTTCTAAACTGACATTTTTTCGATAATGAGTATTGAGAGTAAAAACCGCTACGGTATTTTTAATGGTGTTAACCCTTTGAGAGCTGCTGTTTTTTTTTATATCTCCAAAAAAGTAGGGGTAACCTGGACGGGGCTCGAACTAGCAACCTGAAGGAGCTGTTAAACGTGAGGCACACGCCTCTACCAACTCGGCCAAGGCCGTCTCTAGAGTCGGCTTGTTAAGGGAACCTAATATTGTTGTCATTCCTGCATTGTTGGCCATCTCGCGCGTAGTAAGGACTCTGTTTTTAATACTTCAACCTGTGCTTGTGTTTGGCCCGAGATTTTCTCGGGTTTAGCACTCAAAGGGTTAAAATCCGATTCACGATGAACCCAGCCGAAGAAACAGCAACTTATAAAGTTGAAACAACTTGAAAGTTGAACATGAAGTTGAAAGTTGAAAACATCAACTTGAAAACTGCAATTTGAAACAGTAATTTGATAGCCAACCTACGGGGCTTTGACCGATGGGTGCACGTGAGTAACACTGTTCCTTACTAGGTCAGTGCCCCAAGGCTCGAAGACCCCAGTGCAGTCGAATGTGCGGCCTGCCAAACCCAGGCCAACAAAACGCTAACCAATATTAGTTGGCATAGTTAAAATGTCAAATTTTGGATTTTTTCAAGTAATGTAACTTTTATAGTTTAATATTTGTTGTTTGTCTGTCGCCTTTAAAGTTTTTCAAATACCTAATGCCACATAAAAAACTATTTGTCACCATAACCCTCTCTTTTTTTGTTTGACAGGAGTGTATGATACAGTTAGCAACTTAGGTTCGATTGCTGCTCGTTTCTTATTTCGTCCTGTGGAAGAGAGTGCCTTTCAATTCTTTGCACAAACATTAGAGAGAAATGTTCCCCTGAATAAGCAAAGCTCTGTAAGTAAGATTTTATCCATTGTTTTGAATTACACTGAAAAATCAATTATCAAAAATCATGTCAGTTTCAATATCAGAATTGAATGATTTTTTGCTTTTACCATCATTAAAAGCATTTGTACTGTGGCCTTGGTAGCAACTAGAGCAATACCCTCACTTTGTTACGGGAGGTACGTGCTTCTTCGTACCCAAAACAACGCACAGCTGGCGAATGTAAGCTATAAGATTGTGACTTCATTAGCAACTAAGTATCACGTGGCTTAGCGGAATACAAACCTGAAGTACAGCAGGAAGTAAACAAATGCTAGGATCATGCCATCAGCACAGCTACAAGGTATCGCATCATATCACCGTGGGAATAACGCTGTGCGACAACATTCCGCAGGAATAACGCCGTAAGTAAAAATGCCGTCACATGAATAACACCGCACGTGTAAAATGCCGTACATGTTAATGCCGTACACAATAATGCCGTACTGCCAATAATGCTGCAATAATGCTGCAAGCAATAATGCCATAACAATGGTTCGGTGGTAGATTTACTGAGCTAGTATGACAAAGTTATCGGCGACACAGATTATTGGGGATGGGGGAGGGTGAGATAGAGCAAAAGGTGATGGGGGAATCGGGCTATCAGCTTGCGACATAAGGGGAGGAGGAGAAAGTTACATTACAAATATGCTGCTTCTAATTGAAAGTTGTAGGCTATGACTCGCAAATTGAACTTTAGATTCAATTTTGGTTTTATTACGTTGTTGAAATCGAATCAAATCTGTCCAAGTCAAAATCGAAAAATGATTTTCGATTTTGTGAATTTTTCGATAAATACACTTAAATTAAGTTTAAAATAAAAATTAGTATCAAATAAAAAATGTAAAAAAATGTAAAAAATGAAAGACAGTTTTAAACAAATTATAAAGAACAACTTCAGCATGTCAGCTAGGTGTCAGTGGCTGTAGCTCACAAAAATATTTTTGAATGAACAGGAAAAACGTTTACAATGAACCATTATTGGTGGCTGGAAACCTAAAACATACCTAAATTGTAAATAACAGATGTCAACCTTAATGATGTAATGCTGGAAAACGTTTTTGTAGCCCTGAAATTCCATTGTTTACATGCTTTCATCGCTATCTCGATCGCAGTGACGTCCTTCGTAAAGCTTGTGTACTTCCGGTAGCATTTAAAAACCTAATCTGGGTGATCTGGTTCACCACAGCTAAACCGGAAGTGGCCGGAAGTTTTTAGTGATAAAATATAATTTTACACGTGAACTTGAAAATAACATGGAAAACGGTATAAGAAAAATAGAAAAATGAGTAGCTTCCTAACATTTCTGTTTCGATAAATTTAAGGTAAATTCATCTACAATTCCGGGCTTGAGCAAATTTTCTTGTAAATGGGTTTCAAAATATGAAGATTGACTTTGAGTGCCAAACATCTGTCAGCTGCAGAGAATTTGGAATGTAATTGACCAATATAATTTTTGCAGCTTGACGATGGCATTCATTTGCTTCAGTCGAATGGAACTGATGTGGTGCCCCTCAGTGCACCAGACGACTCTCTCGGCCCAAGAATAAATACAAAAAAAAAACATATATATTAAAAACGAAGAATCAATTTTCTGCACATACAACTTTAACAAACACATTTTTGTCGCTTCGACACAATTTTAAAATTGACCAGGTCTATTCCCGGAACGCGTAACAATTGATGGACATTTTTGCCATTCATGGCACTATTAGAAGAAAACCCTCAATTGGGTTACGAATAACCATGAATTTATTAGAATGTTAGATAGTTAGTTTATCTGGCACCTTTCTGTTTCACTTTGGGCGACCTGAAACTGCATTTGGTTTTTCGGTTTTGGTTACGGTTTCCTGCACTGGTGCTGCAAAGGCTTTACGCTTTCCCCTACGTTTCTCAGCTGGCTTTGGTGTGTTGGCAAGGGCAACTCTGCATTTACTGTCTCTCCAATTTTCTCACAGGGGCGCTAGAATTTTGAGACAAAATGCACAGAACAGGATCCGGAATCACTCAATTCAACCAT
>JAHWFP010234319.1:83885-114465 GCA_023313725.1 Lithobius niger | reverse complement strand
ATTAATTTCTAAACATCACCACGATTCACGGGAGCATTATTGTAATCGCAGAAAAGTCGGCAATATTAGGCCTATGCGATCGATCATTGATGTGCTTAATATGGATTCCATCTAGTGAAAACGCTTTACCTTTTTCCCATTTATTCTCAAATTTAGTTTATTAGATCGTCCTCCTTCCAATATCTAACATAATTCAAAGTTAAAACTAATTTTTAACGTTCAAACACACAAACCTTCTAAACAGACAACGTGATTCACCACAGGAAAACGCGTGTGTTGACATTTATCACCATAGAGTTATATATTGTCGTCCAAGATGGAAGTTCCGGCAAAAATAGACGCATAGGTCTGGACCCGTGGAGTGGAGCCCCAGTAGTGGACACGAAATGGTGGACGCGTCAAGGCTGTGTAAGCGCTTGAAACATCGGTCTACCGCGTCCATTATGACGTATGACGTTACAGTTGGCATTTTCCGGTCGTGAATTGCGTGTCTGTTTTGAAGGTTTTGTGATGGTTAAAAATTAGGTTTAACTTTGAATTATGTTAGATATTGGAAGGAGGACGATCTAATAAACTAAATTTCAGAATAAATGAGAAAAAGGTATAGCATTTTCACTAGACTGAATCCATATCACGCACATCAATGATCGATCGCATAGGCCTAATATTGCCGACTTCTACGTGATTACAAATGCTCCAGTGAATCGTTTAAATTAAATGTTGATTTCGTAAATTTATGAATCTTTTCGTTAATTTTGCTGCAGAACAACCAAGATTTAAAAGGATAATACGTTGATTTCTTTAAACGTTTGAAGCTTTTAGTCAATTTCACGATTGACTAAAAAGAAAACGATTGGAGAGGGGGAGCGTAATAAAGCTACTATACGATTTCTAACCTTAAGGCATTTTTGGGGGGTGGGCGTTAACAAAGCCAGGGTGTTTATTAGGCGATTTACGGTATTAGTTTCGGCGTAGCAACCTCGTGACTGGCGTTTCTGTTAACACTGCCGGCTAAAGAACGCCTATTTTTTGGTTTGCCGGGTTCTGTGTGATTAGCGGGATTATTATTCATCGCTAAATTCGATGGAATTGCGCTTGTTCTAAAAACTGCTGGCTTAGAGTTTTAGTATCTTCTAACGTACGAATACTTAAGTGACTACGATGCTTACGAATAATAACACTACCCTCCGCTAAAACATTGTAAATTTCGTGCGATAATATTTCGTTTATCGTCCCAGGTGACCATAATTTATCTGTAGTTCGGCTAAAATTACGATACCAAACTGGGGTGTTTATTTGGTATTTATGCAACTTATGATGTTGAGTGGAATGAATTTGCTTTTATTTTGCTTTGCACGATTAAAGTAAAGTTTAGCTGAAGTAGCTTGAGTGGTAGCGCTGAGCGTGATTCGAGAAGATTCAATATATGCATTTACTCTGTCCTGGATGCCGAGACCATCGCGCTGTGCAGCCTTGTAAATGTTCTTAAAATTATTGACATACACCTCGGCCGAGCCATTCACCCAAGGCAAAAAAACAGTTCCTGTTAGGTGTCGGATGCCTTTAGTTTTTAACCAATTTTGAAACTGGCTTGACATCCATTGCGATCCATTGTCTGTTACAAGACAATCTATTAACCCATATTCAGCAATGTGGGTATACATGATCTCTATCACTTTCTCAGAAGTAATTTTCATTTTATGGACGAACGGTATTTTGCTATACGCGTCAACCATTATTAAAAACATATTATTGTCCACGGGACCGCAAAAATCTGCGTGAAATCTGGCATTCCCTTTGAGAGGGTACTCAAGTGTGTTTTGGACTGGAACTTAGATTTTCCTTAAATTCTTGGCAATTTACGTAAGACTTGACTTTTTTCTCAATAGCTGCATCCAATGATGGCCACCAGACTTTTGCACGGGCGAGACCTTTTAGCTTAACAATTCCCAAGTGAGAACTATGTAGATCTCTTAACATTTGATTTTGCAAAGCTGCAGGAACCATTACACGGGACCCCCAGAACAGTGTGTTAGCTTCAACAAAAATTTTTGAGGGTCTAATAAAGTAAGGGAGTAACTCTGCATCAGCACAGTGACTGGGTCAGCCATGATGTAAACTTTGCACAGAATAGGATCCTTACGACTTTCAGACACCAGGGTTTCATTTAAAACTGGAAGATTTGAAATTGTTTCTAATGCCAAAATGTTGTATTGCTCCCCCACCTCCTCGTCATTGGGGAGGAGGAGTCGTGACAGTGCATCTGCAGTTACATTTTCCTTGCCTGGTATGTGTTGAAAATCATAATTATTCCCGTTGAAAAGGACTGCCCAACGCTGAACCCTTGCTGCTGCCATTTGGGGTATACCTTTCTTAGGACCATAAATTCACAAAAGGGCTTTCTGGTCAATTGTAAGATAAAGTTCTGGCCACAAACATACTCATGGAAGCGCTTTACTCCCCATGCAACACTTAGGGCCTCATGATCAAAATGGCTGTATGCTTGCTCCGCTTTTATGAGTTTGCGTGAAGCAAAAGCGATTGATCGAGATTCGCTGTTAGGCATTACATGCATCAGGCTACAGCCTACCTCATAAGGACTTGCGTCACACACTAATTTCGGTTTCTTTTTCGGGTCGTAATGAACCACCACTTTTGAGTTAACTCATAACCACCGGAAAAAACTTTCAGATCCTGTTTTCAGAGTCCCATATGGTACTCGGGTCAGTTCGAACCGGCATTCGAATCCAGAACGCGATGACGCTGACCACTGGGCTGTGCTTGCCCGCTTTGCTCGGGGTCCCTGGGGCCCCCTCACGAAGCTCGTTCTGGGACTTAGTTTTTCGCTGTTATACGTTGGAGGCGTACGTTCATATCTAGGCAGCTACGGGATAATAAAACGCTCTTTTAACTTTCTCCATAGCTTGGTCGCATTCCTTCTTCCAATCCCATTTAACTTTAGGGCTTAAAGACCGGGTGACTGGGGAAAGAATGTGGGCCAAGTTGGGGAGGTATTTAGAATAGCGGTTCACAAACCCTAGAAAGCTTTGAAGCTCCTGAATATTAGTAGGGTTGATAGCTTCAATTACTTCCGGCAGTGTATGCAAACCTTCAGTGTTAATCATGTGTCCAAGGTACTTTACCTCAGGGCGTAACAGCTTACATTTATCAATACCAAGTTTAGCACCTGCATCTTAAAGCGCAGTCAAAAGCTGGTTCAACGATCCATCATGTTTTTTACCTTTGCCACTGACTAAACTGTCGTCATAGAATGGCAGACATTTGGGAATTTTGCACGTAATTTGAGTCATCACACGCTGAAAAATCCCTAGACTTGAAGCTAAGCCTTAGGGCACACGCAGCCATCTAAAAAACGTCCAAGTGGTGTATTAATCGTTAGAGCAGCTTGCAACTCCTTATCCAACTCAATCTGCAGGAATGTGTCCTTGAGATTTATTAAACTAAAGGTGTCACTCCCTGCTAATTCACTAAATAACTCTGCGGCTGTGGGGACAGGATAATGGTCGACCTCGAGTTGTGGCACTGTGGTTTTGTAATTACCTATCACTCGAATTTGTCCATCCGATTTATGAACGATCACAATCAGAGTTGCCCATTCTGATGTTTCCACAGCCTCCAGGATACCCAGGCTCACTAAGCGCCTGATTTTCTGGTTCACTCGATCTTTGAAAGCGAGGGGTACGGGACGCACACATCGGTAAACCGGTTTAGCGTCTGCTTTAAGCTGAATTTTTGCCTTATAGTTTTTGAATTTTCCATAACCATGGCCAAAAGTTTCGGAAAGCCTTCTTCAATCTCGTTGGTGTTGACGTTTTAACAGTTTTAACTATGGTTTGGAGGTCATAATAGGGGTCATAATTAATCCTAAAACCTGATAACTAGTCCTTACCAAACAAGGCTGATTTATAGTGCCTTGACACCATAGTATCAAGATATTCGGTTTGACCATTTACTGTAACTTTAAGGTTAACCGTATACACGGCTTTCTCCTCACCCTCAGTTTACGAGTGTATAGAGTATGGGCTAAGTTGTAAGGGCACATTAGAAAAGTATTTATAATACCAGTCCACGGAGATGACTGTTCCATCTGCTCCGGAATCGAGTTCCACAGTTAACGCGACGCCGTTCAGAATGATTGGAATGGGCCACTTACAAATTTTCATTTGATTAACGACAACTCTATTTGCCGCTAGAGGAATTGAACCTTCGTTATCAACGTCGCTCACTCCTACAGTGTTATTATGCAAGATATAATCGTCACCCAATTCAGAATCACATTTGGAACTACTTTCGGAATTGTTTAACCCATGGTTATCCGATTCAGTTTCGCTATCAGCGTTTTTGTCTACTCGGTTCACCTTTTTCTTGTAGCTTTCTTGTAGTTTTTACTTTTAAGTCTGGTAGCATAACTCTGGCTTGATTTTGAGTTCTGGAGGAGGTTTAGTGCATCTACTACTCTTCATGGAGACAGCTTTCAGGTGACCTTTAGTGTGACAACGGCCACAGTTATAATCTTTATATTTGCAATGGGATTTGACGTGTCCCGCACGGCCACAGCAAAACAAGTGATATCATTACATGGTTTAGGCCTATACAGCCAACTCCACTTACAACGAATTCTTAGGGGTAGGGTAAATTTGTACTTTATATCCGGAGTTTGTTATAAGTGAAATTTAAAGAAAAAAAAATGGGGGTGGGAGGGGGGGCTGGACATTGCAAATGAAATAAAGGAATATGAACGTTAAATGTAAAATATACCTTGTATTAAACCACAAATCATACAATAGTTTAAGCCTAGGCCTACATAAATTTAAAAAAAAGTATTCGGCTATGTGTGCAGTATTTCTAACATTGAATTACGGCCAGTGGTAAATAAATAGGCCTACATATAAACTGGCTGGTTTATGGTTTCATAAACTCTGTTATTTTTTGTTGCCGACGAGCACGTAAAGCACGAAATGTCACAAAATCTTCCAATGAGTTAATGTGTCCAATAGCTGTTTCACTGCTTTCCTTGCTTTCTACAAAACGCCTCAATTTATTGACAAGTTCTAAGGCTTCAGCATTTGTTGAAATTGGATCATCGTTAACTTCATCGTTGTCAACGCTGTCTTCTGCATCCAAGGTAGGCTCACCTAACCCTTCTTTAAGGTTAATGTTGGCTACTATTTCGGCATCTGTAAGTTCATATTCAGTCAGGACTTTGTTATCAAGAGCAACAAATTCTTCAAAAGTAATGTCAGTGTTTGGAAGTTGAGCTCACAATTCTGCTGTAGTTGCAACTTTTCAACATCTGCGTCATTGTCGACAGTTTCTACTTCAACGGTAGGCACGGCATCATTACTATAAAGCCCCCTTTGGCAAAGCATTTTGTAATTGTAGAAGCTGGCAAGCGATTCCACGCACCATACAAAAAATGTAACGCCATCGATGGCAGTTTCTCTGTGTGCGTCAATGTCTTAAGATCAGTCTCTTCACTAACTTCTGTTTATAGTTAACTTTGACAGCAGCAATTATGCCCTGATCTAAGGCTGCATAACTGCTGTAGTATTTGGTGGAAGAAACCGCAGTTTCACATTTTCCAGACGCACATTGACAGCATGTGAGCTAACATTGTCTAACAACAAAAGAACCTTCTTTTTTGGCGAGTGAATTTTGCGTCAAATGCTGTCAGCCATTCTTCAAAAATAACCCGCTTTAGGATTGTTTCGATACTTAACAGTGTTTTCACATTCTTGAAGCATCGAGGGTTTGCAAACTTCCCTATCAACAACAACTTTTCTTTCTCCGAACCATCCATGTTACAACAAAACATTGCTGTTAATCTTTCTTTACTTTTTTTTCCTCCATGGCCTTTTTCGTTTTTGTAAGTTAGGGTTCTGTTTGGCGTTGCTTTATAAAAAAAAGCCGGGATTCATTACAGTTAAAAATGTTACGTTGGTCATAGGCATTAATAGTTGTGGAATTTGCGTCCAACCACGTTTGCACACCGGCCGCTACGCGACATACAATTCAGTGTCTTTCCTTGAATCTGCTAATCCACCCTTCACTTGCTTGAAATCCTTCATGACCAAACAAAAAAGTAAAAGAATGTGCCTTTTCTTTTAAAATTGATCCTGTTACTGGCACATTCCTAGCACGAACGTCTGCAAACCATTCTTCTGAAGCCGCTTCAACATCACTGTATACTGCCGTGCGCATACGCTTTCTATTTGCAGGCTGGCCCTTGCCATATTGCTCCAAAATCTTTTGTCGGTCTTTTAGAATCGTACTCAGCGAACTACACGGAATCCCGTTGTCTGCCGCTACCTTAGATTTCTGTTGTCCAGCCTTTATGACCGCCACTTTGGCCTCTAGTGTTAAAGCTGCACGTTTCTTCGGCATTGTTATTTTTTGACAACACGTGCCTGCATAAAGAATGGAAGAGCCGCGTACGTTGAATGGAAGAGCGCGCTCGCACTGAATGGAAGAGCCACTCATGATTTCCTTTCCCTCCCTCTTCTACAGCAGTGGATTAGCCCAAACGCGTGGAGCGCTTAAGCAAGCTCAATCCATGTAGGGGAGTAAGGAAAAAGATTGCGTGTCTTAAAAAGTGGGCTCTTCTCTGAGTCAGCGCGAGTTCGTTGTAAACGGAAGCTGTAGCACTAAAAATAAAGCAAAGGGATGGTTGTAAATGTTGGTAATAAACGGAAATTCGTTGCAAGCAGTTCGTTATAAGTGATTCATTGCCAATAGTAAATAGGACGGGGAATTACGATTTGTTCGTTATAAACGGAAATTCGTAGTAACCGAGTTCGTTTTACATGGAATTGGCTGTACTTAGTTTGTTTAAGCTTTTTGGCGACTAAGTTAACTGATTTAACCCTTGAACGAATTTCAATCTGGTCCGCTTCAGCTGACTCTAATGACAAGGCTAACGTGACAGTGGCTTTTAACCAAGGGTATCTTTCAATAATTCCATTTGAATTCTCTCGCTGCGGTCCCCCGACTAGCTTGTCCCTTATCATTTCATTGTTAATCTCTTTAATCTTATCAAAATCGCAGTGTTTTGTAAGTATTTTTAACACTGAGACATACTCGTTTGTTGTGTCATTTGCATTTTAGTCCTGCGAAAAAATTTCGCTCGCCCCAACATGACTGACGGCAGTGGCTCGAAATCATTAAGAATTGTCTTAACTAAAACATCATATGTTAAATCACTAGGAAGTTTAGGTGAAATTATGTTCAAGATTCTGTTGAACATAGTTTTCCCGACTGAGGCCATCAGTACTGTAATTTTGTCGGCGTTGCCAACTTTCTTAACACGAAAAAAATAGTTAATTCGGTTTGAATACTTGTCCCAAGTATCAGTTTCGGGATCAAACTCCCCGAATAGACCAGACGATTTTTCAGACATGGCGGAGTCTGTTTCACTATCGCTTAAATTTAAATTTAAACTACCACTAGCAACAGTAAGAACTGAATTTGCTAAATCAACATCCACTGGGATGTCCACAACAGGTGGTACAACACCATCACCCGTAACTGGCATGCATATGCCTTCAAAATAATTTAATTATTTAAACTATTTAACAATTCAGAAAAAATATCTGAAGCAACTCAAGACTACAAAAAATTACTTATCTACTAAGCCGAATTTTAACAGTAGCCTGCTTAGTTCTAAATTAAATTGCCTACCGTAACTTATTTTTAAACACTGACTACTGACTAGGCTTTAACACAGTTTTTAAACGCTTCTCTAGCAGAGGAAAAGCAACACTGTAGGCCTAAGCAACATGCTTGACCAACCAAGTTTCAAACTTGAATACACAGGTAAATTTAAATAAATTACCTCATTGCCCACCAGGATAAAGGCATGACTAAATCATGTTAACAAGGCTTAATTTAGGTATGTTTATTCCAGTTTATTCCGATGTATAGTATCGTCGGGGAAAACTAGCCAACGCGGCGCATTGGAACACAGCCCTTGAGAAAATTAGGCTTCGTTAATGTGATTGCCTCCCCCTGTTCTAGCATTAAGGTACGACTGTTAACTATATTAATCCATACCACGGCCCGCACCACAACTCAAACAATTCAATGAATTCATGATTTAAGATTAAATTAAGTCCCATCGGGGTACTAATTCTATTAGCCAAAATAGAACAAAAGCTTACAGCAAATTCGGAGCACTGAAGTTACGAATGGAGGGATAATTAATTTTAAATCTTAAAATCCTTTGCTGGGGTACCGGCTCATCGCCTTCTGATGTGTCCCTGGTCGGACAAACGTGGGATTCTCCCCCAGCAAAGTAACCTGCTCTACAAACGGCGTAGGCAAGCAAAGGTATGGGCGTGTTTAATTATCTGTCTTTTATAAACAGTTACTGTTATGTGGCATCCAATACGTCACATGTCATTATGGCAGAATAAATGTAACAACATAAGTATGGCACTCCTAAGGCTAGATTAGAGTGTTAGGCTATGAAAGGTTCACAGTTTTGGTCTAGGTATTGCTAACGTGTGGTGCCACACGTAACGACACTACACTTCCCACAAGCAATATGGAGTTAGCAACAAACGTCTTGAAATCAACTGCTAAGATGTTTTTAAAGATTACCGAATTAATTTTGATTCATTTAAAGGTGGCATTTTCATGCATGTATTGACATTAGTTTTGTATTAACATGGTATTAGTATGGTACCCTGACATAAAAAAAATTACAGGAAACATAAACAAAGGTAAGGTAGACTAAGGCATGATCACTTCCTAAAAGCTAGGCTTATTATTCATATTTTTCACCCATTAATGTTGATTTAAAAAATAAATAAAAACGATTTATTTCCATTTATTTACAATAGTATGGGAAGAAACTAGAAACCTAACCTAGAACATAACAAGCGGCTACAGCGACTGCCCAGTCGCACCGATTTTCTGTACAGTTCCTCCACTTCCAAAGTTGAGGCACACACCTCTATCATGCACTGCAACAGCTATCTGTTATACTAATAGAAAAGCAGTAGCCATCACAATCGTCAGTTAAAAATATGTTAGCTTTTAGGCCTATTTTACATATTAGGCGTAATTGTCAGAATTTAGGCCTAATTTTAACCAGCAATTTTAATTTCGTAAGTAGCAGCTAATAGAGATTGTAGCGGCCGAAGCTACGACTGTAGAGGTGCTTGTAGCCTCGCCGACATCAAGATGGTTTTGACCTTTAACTTCTAGTTGTGGTGGCGGTTTTTACTTTTACGGAAAACAGCACACGTATGCTACTGGCCCAGTAAGGGTAACAGAGAGTCATTTGTCCTAACTGTAGGCTAACTAGACAACATTAAAGGGGGGTATTCGCTGCCACCAGGTGGGTGTTTCTAAATGCAGCCCTAAGTTTAATTATTAAGTGGTTTTCTTAAGAACTATAACTTCTACATTTAGTCTAACTAGCAGAAAAACAGGCGTTTTACAAACTTGTAGGTTTATTAAAAGGCAAATAAATATAAACAATTACATTTAAAATCAACTAGTGTCAGAACAAGAAAGCTTTAAATAAAAAGCACGGCGATTTTTACAACAGGAAAAATCAACAAGAATTTACATGAAATTCAACTCAAACTTCACACAACTGGGTGAAGAGTAAAAACTACAATTTCGATTAGAAAATGTTTGTGGGACCTCGGGAACCCGTTATAACATGCAAACCGCGGGAATTACATGAAATAAATCTATTTGTTGCAAACCGCGGGAATTACACACAAATAGTCAAGACTATGTTTCTTAAGTCCGACCTAAGATCAAATCTTCAAATCTGTAGATCCTTAGTATCTAGGGAAGCACCCGAAAAATACGTCGTCTAAATGCAGATTTAGTGTTTAGATTAAATTCATAATAATAAACACGGGAAAAAAGCTGGTTTTTAGAAAGGGACCGTGAACCCTGACGTTATGGCGATGGGGGCCTAGAATGCCGACTATGGCTCCACCTCCATAATTCCCTCAAAGCTAAGGTTAGGTTAAGTTTAAAACTAAAATTTCGAATGGGATTTTCAAAAATTAAATTTTCTAAACTAACACTAGTCTAATACGAACCAACTACCTTTGCCCGGCATGGCAACATTCGGACAGGACATCTCCTATACCGACTGGCGTAGTCACCTCTGGCTTTGAGATCTGCTGAGCGTGTGCTGTGGATGCTTTGAGCTGGGTGGGTTTTATGCTGGAGAGGGGGGAAAGCGCGGACGTCAAGGATAGCTGCGGGGGTCTGATTGGCTGAGGGCCTTGAGAACAATAGAAAAGTCGGCAGCGCAAAGGATTTTTCGCTTGGCGCCGTTTGAAGGAATAACTATGTACTGCGTGATAGAGAGAGGCCGGTAGAGTTAAACTCATTGTTTGGAACGTGAATAAGGCCTTTAATTACTACGGATTGTTTTCTTATTTAACCACGACGTTAAGCATCGCGACTATTGAAGGAATGCTCATAATAAATTCGGTTATTAACATTGGGAAGCCAGGTTTACTTTGGGAAATTGAAAGCCAAGTCGGTTTTGCTAGGACAACGAAGTACAAACAGAAAAGACGTAAACGAAATGCTGCCTAAGCTCCGGTAGTAGGGATGGCAAAAGATTATTATAAAATAAAAGTTAAGGTTACCAGCGAATGCTAAAACGCATTTTAAATAGTTGGGTTTAACATTGTATAGACGTAAAATTGGGTTTCGAATGTCTGACATTTCTCAAGTGCATCTTAGATCGTCACCTTAAATCTACTTAAGAAATATCAAAACAAAAAGTATCTGTACATTTATTAGGGAGGTTAAGTACCTTCGTAGAGGAAGCTCCTCCCTCTAAAACACTGAACTAATGTTTTCGGCTTCATGCCTAATAAAAATGAAAGCATATACAAAATTTTTACAAGTGGCGAAAATGGCGTCTCGTGCGCTTTTCTTAAGGATGCTGTGAAAGTTCTAGAAGGAATTTTCGTGTTCTGTTTGCGGGGGAAAACAGATAAAGTTCGTGGCTATTAAGAGCTGTTTAGATAAGACGGATCGGACCATTTTCTTGGAAGATACAGGTGTTTGAATTTCGGGATTTTTCACGGCCGAAGCACCGAGAAAAAAAGTGTTCGTTGCCGTAAACGAAGTTTTCCCTCAGGTTGTTGATAGTTTGAGTTGAGGTATCCTCTCAAATCGGGTGAAGAACTCGGGCCTTATCTACAAGATATGGATTGTACAGTAAGCCTATTCATTTTTGCAACACGGTGCGCCTACAGGCACACAGTTAATAGTAATAATATAATATAAAATTTGTTGCGACAGCAACGGGTCTGGCAAGGACCGGGGGGTCACTAACAGCCAGCCCTAGGAAAGGTGTACACAAACTGGCCTAGGAATGGTGATCAGAATAGGTTTGGGGACACGAATGCCTTACCACCTTGGTTAAACCTGCCAGGGACCCAAAGGTCCCCGATGGCATCGCCAAACGTGTGGGACATGGGAAGGGTGTGACGATGGTTAAAAGGCCCAAACAGTACACCAAAAAAGTAAAAACATTTTGTTTAAAGATAGTAAAATAATGCTACGATGAATGTTTTAAAACTAATGCACCCACATAGCGGGATATGTCATCACTTGGTAAAAAAATAAAATAAAAAAGAAATACTTAAAATAACCAACCAGATAGAAAAGGGTGGGAGGACCACTATCACCACCCGTACTACTATGGAGGTGGCAGGGGACGCTTCAAGAATTTAAACAGTGGCTCGGAATTTAACATTCGGCGGAACATGTGAACTGATCTCGCGTTAACAGTCTCAACCCTTACAGCATTCCATATTTCAACCACCCGCTCCGAGAAAAAGTTACGACGACAGTCGAGCCTAGCACCCTGTACTGTTAGCTTCCAGTTGTGACCTCGCGTGCGCTCAACCCACGGGGCCAAATCGAAGAAAGGAAGGTCCACCTCAAGTAAGTGGTTTAGAATCTTGTAAGTTAGAATCAAATCAAATTTAATTCTGCGCAATTCCAGCAACTCAAGGCCCAATCGTTCCAGGCGCTCCCCATATGTAACCTCCCTGAGTCCTGGGAGACCCTTGGTGAAACGCCGCTGGACCCTCTCAACCGCATCAATGTCGCGAGCCAAATAGGGTGACCAAACAGGGGTCGCATACTCAAGTAAAGGACGCACAAACACTTTAAAGGCCCAGACTAAGGTTGCAATATTACCAGAAGTAAAGCATCTTTTAACGATGGCAGACCGACGAAATGCTGAGGCACAAATTTTCTGGCAATGGACAGATGATTTCAGGTTACTCGTAAACCATATTCCCAGGTCACATACAATCGCTGAGGATGGTATGAAATCGTTGCCAAGAGGATACTGAAAATCGAAATTCCTTTTACCAACGTTAAAAGTGTGGCATTTAGGAACGGAAAGCGGAAGTTGCCAACATTCTGACCAGGTTATAACCTCCTGTACCTGGTTAACCAACTCATGTGAATACGAGGATTTTTTTATTTCTGTACCTACCTTGATGTCATCCGCAAATTTGAAACCAAAAATATTACTATTTTCAAAAGACAAGTCGTTGATATAAATTACGAAGAGTAGAGGGCCAAGCACAGAACCCTGAGGGACGCCACATGGCACGCTTGACCATGATGATAGGGAGCCCTCAATGAGCACCCTCTGCTGACGGTTATGGAGGAAAGCAGCAAGCCATTTTTTTGAGCCTACCAGTAATACCACAGGTATCTATTTTTAGAAGAAGTTTACGATGGATGACAGATTCAAAGGCTTTCTTGAAGTCAAAGTAAACAGTATCAGTAGGAAGTCCAATGTCCACGGCACTTGTCCAATGGTCAGGGACCAGTAACAGTTGGTGCATTGCAGTCCTATTAGGGAGAAAACCAAACTGATCATGACGGATCACAGAATGTTTCCCCAAGAAACTGACTAATTTATCACGGATTATGGATTCCATGACTTTACATGCAACACAAGTTAAAGCAATCGGCCTGTAATTCACTGGATCAGATGGGGAACCCTTCTTAAATACTGGAATTACATTTGCCTGGCTCCACGATTCAGGCATCCTACCCTGAGCAAAGGAGATTGAAAAGTTACAGTGTTACAACGTAACGCGCAACATAGCCTATATAGATCAGTGGTAGCAGGGAAGTGACGAGAAAGACGCTTTTAATGAAGCCGAGAGCGACTCATAGCAACTTTACCTTGCCATGGTAACATGATTTTAGGCTAATTTTCACTTTTAGGCCTAATTTTAAAAATGCAGTTTTAATTTCGTAAGTAGCAGATATAGGCCTAATGGAGAATTTGGTTCGACGATAAGCTTATTCATTCGTGCAACAATGTGACGAAACTATTTTAAACGAAGCTAAAATCCATTTGTTTGTATTGAGTGTTACCTTAGGATTTTAATTCGACGATCAAATGTTATTATTTAATTTAGTTACGTCGAAGAATTCTATTAGCTATAAGGAAGTAACGATGTTTTAGTTTGCCATGTTATTTAACTAAGTTCCCACACTGAATCTTGTTGTAAACAATGGTCGTCAATATCTGGTACCGTTGCGAAGTTGAAAAAAGCGATGGACCGACAAATTCGTTGCAATAGTCTTCTCAGCCAGTACGGTTGTACAGAAGACTAAAAGGCAACTGCAAAGGTTAGGCAGTGGGATTCTTACAAGCTAGACTTACTGATGGACAGTAATTGTTACTACAGTAGCTTGTGTTGAAGGAACTCCCTTTTGTAAGTAATTAATTGTTGTGGTCCCTAGCTGTTCGTTTTAATGAGTTTTCACTTTTCAAAAGTGAATTTGTAATTTTGTTTGTTAAGCCTAACTGACTGCAACGCTATTCGATATGATCTGGCAGATGTTAGAAAGCTTACGAGAAACAAATACTGTAAGGAATTAATTAATGGCTTAATTAGTATTTATAAAAGAAACAATACAACTAGTTGATTAGATACATATTTGCATAATATCATACATTTTTTAAATGCATGAGCCGAATATTTATTTGGAAAGATCAAATAGACTCCAGATAAGTAAATATACTTAGGAGTCCTTCTTCAAAGACGACCGAGAGGCGGCAAGATCATTGTAACCAGACCAGTGTAATTACACCTATTGTTAGAGTTTAAAGGATGTCATTGCCAGTTGATAATATTTACAACATTTCGTAGAATCTTACATAACTTTCTAGAAGTAGATTTAATTTTGATAAGATCGTCACTTATGATTGATTACTTAGAAGAATAACTATAAAACACTCCCACACGGGATAGTTAATTATATCGGCAGATAGCTTCAAAGCGCCGACTACGGGGAACATCCAAAATCCCCGAATGCAACCATAGAATGATTGACATGCGTAGAGGTCCCATTTGGTGATAAGGGCCCAAGCTGTCAGATTGTTACTATATTTAGCATTTCAGTAATAATCAATACTACAATGGATCGATCATGACCGATAACGCTACAGTATTTAAACCGAACCTCGGAATGCATGATAATCAGTTGATCATTAGTCGCTCAACAGTTGCTTAACTAGTCTACGCCAGTCAAATTCCGAAGGTCCCGATTCTGAAAGTACAGTAGGCCAGACGCCGTGCCGTATCTTGGACAGAGCCTTACCGCCAGGCTAGAGCCGTGTGCTGCTAGCTTCACTCACGATTCTATTATAGAGCTAAGTATTTCAATACGATAGCAATAGCTATGATTGTTTAAGATTAACAATTTAAGATGATTGTGTACACCGCTACTAAATTAACCCGAGACTTCTTCATTATTTAAGAGAATATAATAATGATTTAGTTTTCCGCTCGACTTAATCAGTAATGCCATTCGTTCGACTCATTGCTGAATAACTTTAATCGATACATTAAATGATAACAATCTGTCACTGATTTAATTGACCATATTGTGGGGTCAATATTGTGTACACCGGATTGTCGATTAAAGGCCCAGTATTAGACGAATGATTGCTTTTTATTTAGCCTACCTATTTAGTGCATAATTAGTGTTTATTACAATTGATTGTCCTTATGCTATCCTGATAATAATGTTTGTTCTGGTCAATTGGTCACTGGAATAGAACATTACAATGGTATCATAAGTGGAATTCAATCTCCCTTAATGCCCCGGAAAGAAAACAAAAAGAAAAAATAATACTAATAATTTTAAGAGCATTCAGTTGTATTTCATAGAAATAATGCCAATTTTCACATTTTGCAGTCTTTAAAAGCTGAAACTTAGCGTTAAAATTCGGTTGAGTATTTTTCCGATAGTCAACAACGATAGTTGGTTTGTTTATAAATAGGATTTTAACACTCAAAAAGAATGGGAAAATTTAGTAACCTATTTTGCAAAAAGTAGTATTGGTAGAGCTTTGTTGAAAATAACATTGTTGATTTTGCTAGTATTTTGCGATTGTTTATGAAATTGTTGGTCAATGCTATGAAATATGTTCAAGTGTATTATCTTGTGTTCATTTAAAGGTTATTTGCTTTAAATTTGCCACAATAAGAGGCAACTTTAGTCTGCCCAAAATTGAGTAACCTATAATTGGGTAAACTTATAGGCCTAAATTGAGTTCAGTGCATCTTGTTTATTAGTCACAGTACTGCCTATTTTCTATGAAATCGTTCGTGGTTACGCTTAAAATAACCACCGTCAAATTATTGCCGACTTCAGGTGCTAAAATTTGGGAAAAGTTCAGTATTTTCCATTTTAAAGGGAAAATTCATTATTTTGTGCAAAATTACAGAAAATTGTCACAGTACTTAAAACTTAAGACTTGTGCTACAATTAAGTTTAAATCTAGTTTAAGCTTTGAATATTCACCTAAAATCTAGTTAAATAATGCCTAGTGCTAGAGGCATAGTTCAAGTCTCTTCAAGAGGCAGACAAATTAGAAAACCCTCAAATCGCCAAGATTTTGTGGAATTCACGGATGCTTCAGTTAGCACTCCCAATTTAGAAAATACTAATTCTACTCCAAACAATTCGGATACAGAATCAGAGCATATTATACTATCTATGAGATCGATGACGCATTAAATTTGCCACCACCCAAATGAGTTCAGTCTCGTTCAGCTAATCGCTCGACTCAAAATAGGGGTAATGCTAGAGATCGAATCCGTTCTAGGTCGCCACACGATAATCGTGCATCACGTAAAGCTCGTGTACCTTTAAATTCCCAAATACCACTTAGTACTCAAGTAGCACTAAATAATCAAGTACCACCGAATAATCAGGTGTATTCAAATCAAAATATGTCATTAAATCATAACATGCCATTAAATCAAACTATGTCACTAACCCAAACAGTGCCATTAAATTAGCAACGCCACGGCATAATCATGTACTTAATTTGCAAACGCAAACAAGCGCTCAAACACTGCTTAACATTCAGTTGCCAATTAATTTGCAAATACCAAATCATTCCCACGTTCCTATTACTCCAAATGTAGTAATAAACTCTCAGATTCCACCTGGAAATCTAACACCGCTAACTTTAACCTTACTAGCGGGCAACAGGTCAACATGATTGAGGAATCTCATCTCCAAAGAATTTTAGACCATACTTTGGCAGTATGTTTACAGTCAACTAATGATAACTTTAAAGCAGGAACTGAAAATCATTTAGAAGTTTTCAATCTAATCAAAGCAGGGATTCTCATAATAAAACTAGACTTTGGGAAGAATTACGTTCAGCCAAGAAAGCTATCTTACCTTTTGCAGGGGATGACTCATTAGACATTTTCGCTTTCGCATTAATGGTCGAAAATTTGCGAACATTAGATCCTTCATTGCAAGATTCAAAACTAGTTTCGGTTGCATGTAGTAAATGTACAGGTCCAGTTGCAATTTATTTAGGTATGAATCCGCATATAGTCACTTCTCAAAATTGGGACAGCTTTAAGGAAATTTTAATCGATAGATTTGGTTGCGGAGGTGACATCGTCACCCCACATTTATTTCATACGGCGCGACTTAAAAAGGGGGAAACTATCGAACTTTTCACTGCCAGATTAGAGAAAATGGCTTCACAACTTTGGAGAGTTAAACCTACAGACACTGAATCCCAGAGAGCCTTTAAACAATTAGCAAAAGATGACGGAATGTGTTCAGTATTTGTGCACGCTATGCCACGGGAAATCGAAGTTGATGTAACGTCACAAATGCATACCACGTTTAGGGATATGTGTAATTCAGCTATCTGTAAACGTTCAGTTTTAGCTGGATTCCAAGGCGATGAAAATGATCTTACCTCTGATAAATCGGGCACTAAAGAAATTTCAAATACTGAAGTTAATAACTTAGCTTTTGGCACAATGCTAGATAAAGTGAATTCATTAGAAAAAGGTATAACTAAGCTCAGTAACGCTAAAGCTAAAAATGTTGAAGCTAAAGTTAGTACAGTAGACACTAATGTAAATCAAGTTAAAACGTGTCACCGTTGTTTAGCCCCAGGGCATATAAAACGAAATTGTCGCACTAAGAATGAAAATTTACATCAGGTCCGACAACAGGTCCGACAACGTTGAGGAAAAGTTGAACAAGAAGTAGGATTTTCTTCAAATAAACCCAACAACAATAACGGTCGTGGAGGAAACCGATATAGGGGAAATAACCGAGGTAAACACGGAAATTATTTCGCTGGTTTCGATATAGGGATTCTGTTTAGTTTCACAAGAAAAATAACCCTTACGCATTTCAGGCTAACACTAGCAATAGCAGTAACAATAGTTACAATAACGGACAACGAAATCAAAATAATGGTAATAATAATGGTAGAAATCAAAACCAATACCAAAGTCAAAATCAAAATCAGCAAAGGCAAAGTAACAACAACCAAAACCGTGTTCCACAACACGCTACAGATGTAAACGAGAGTAATCACTCATGTCAAAATGGTTGTAATCCAAAAAACGAGTTGATAGTCTGAATGTTAACAGGGATTCAGAACTAAACTCAAATCAGTCAGAACAGAGCAGTAATGACGATCAAAATCCACACATCAGCTCAGTTCAAGCTCAAACTCCTGTTACCCAAACTAACGAAGTAAATAGTACTCACTCATTAAAAGTAAATGCGCTCCACTATTTTCAGAGGTCGATGCAAGTAAATTAATGCTTAATTTATATTTAAATGTCGAATGGCACCAGCAGAAACTTGCTTTGCCAGATCGCACGTTAGCCTTACCACGTTTAGCGTCATATTTTGGCAAAATACCGTCAAAATACGTTGCGAGGTCTATAGACAGTAATAACAATTTTGTAAATGAATTTACAAATGCTTTAAATACAGTTAACGTTAAATACGATTTAACTTGTGACTCGGTAATAGTAACACTATTCGAGGATGGTTTAGTTTCCACAAATTTTCATTCAGAATTAAACCCAGTCGATACTGAAAAGCCGATAGTTATCGCTTTATTAGGTCACGAACGCACAGTTCAGTTTAAACATGCGGATGATTATTCTATAAAGATGGAGTTAAAATGCCTTCAGGCACTTCTATTGGTATTTCACCAACAACGCAGAAAGATTGGAAAATTAGATTCTAACAGTTGTAGAAGCGTTCCAACCTACAATTTGCTTAACGTTTGGGACAGCAAAATGTTGCCGACCCAAACGCATCACCGGCGAAACACTCATCGTTGGGAGAGTGAGGAAACTTGCTTACGAGCATTTCTGCTAAACCGGGCAACAGATGGTACAAGCAGCACCATCTAGCGTCCGAAGTTGATACTAGCTGTGAGTCGGAGAAGCAAAACGAAACATCGCTCGACTCGGAGCAAACAGCGCTTAACGCTGACAACGTTCAAGTGAATACAGTTTTAAATAAGACTAAGGTTAAATATTCACATCCACACTTAGTGTTCGATGTTGGTAATAGGCCAGAAATATGTTTATTAGATACAGGGTCTTCACTTTCTTTAATTACGAACACAGCAGCGCAACACATGATTTTAGTGTTAAATGTCACTTAATTCCAATGACCACACCAGTCAATTTGGTTGGGGTCGGAAATCGTCAGATTAAAACCGATAGGAAAATAGTAACACCTATAGAAAAATGTGAATTTTCTAGAAATCAAGAATTTATTATCGTTCCTGATGGTTCATTTGTTAACAAATAAATCAAAGTCGTCGTTATTAAATTGCCCAGATAACGTCTTAACTATAGGTGATTTAAAATTTCAAATGTCGTCAACACCAGAATTAGCTCATGTTGCTTATAATCAAAATAAGGAAATAATAAACAGGGAATATTATAAACCCACTCATATTTACGTAGCGTCACTTAACGTAGCTACAGATGCTGAGACCGTTGAGACCGATGATAATCCTAAATCTACATAGAATAGGAGGGAAAACGATACTTCGGATTTTACCCAGGAGTCAACGGGTGAGAGCCCGCGCGCATGCTCAAATCACGCTGCCACCCACTTCCGCGGGTACTTTCCACAGCACATGTTCAGCGCCTGCATGGCCGCATCATAGACGCAGACTGTGATTTGGTGAAGTTTGTATTATTTTTCCGTCAGTATGACAAAATACTACTGTGTGGCCTTTGGCTGTAATTCTGACACGAAAAAAATGAGATAATCCAGCGAAATATCCACATTTAAAGAACATTAAATTTTATCAGTTTCCAAGAGAAGCAGACAAGGCAAGACGTAAACGCTGGTTGGATTTAGTACGCCGCCAAAATTTTAACCCAACAAGGCATGACAGGCTTTGTTCTTTTCATTTCGTCGGCAATAATGGACCAAACGAAGAACATCCGTATCCGACTTTGTTTGCTTACAATAATTACGGCCAGAGCAATAATCGGCGCCGATCAGAAGTCACTACAAACCGAGAAACGATCGATTGCAACACGTCCACGGATGCCAGTATGGAAGCCCCAGCATTCGCAGGTAAGCATGTTAACTAACCTTCGTTTTTGTTTGATTAGATTTGTACGAGGAGCCAGTCCCATATACGACCACCACCCCTGTTTCAGTTCCACAGACGACCACCACAAATTCGTTAAAGGTATACATTCTTCAAAGTACGACATTAGTTAGCAACTCGTTCCCCAAATGTTATTAGCCGATGGTCTGCGTGTTATAGACACACTTTTTTTTTGGTCTAGGAAGAGATCTTCATACTTACTGAGTTCCCCGCACGTCATCCCCCACCCAAAAAAAAACAAAAAACACACACACACTACGCCAAAGTTTCAAGTGGGGTCCAGTTCCGCCAGACGCCCACCACTAACTTGTTAAGCAGGAGCATTAGTTAGCAACCCTTCCCCTAATGTTATTATCGTCTGTGTGTTATAGGCCAACTTTTTTTTCTTTCTTAATCTGGGGAGCAATCATCATACTTAGTGATCCACCCTCCCCCTCCCCACACTCACCCAAATAAAAAACACATTAGGCCAAAGTTTTAGGCCCATAATGGGGATAAATAATTTCCTTCGACAAAAGTTAGTGGTGGTCGTCGTCTGTGGAACTGCACCCAAAAATAAAACCACACATTAGGCCAAAATTTCAAATTGCCTAATGTGTGCGTTTTTTTTATTTGGATGGTGGCGGGTGGGGGTGGGGAGTGAATCAATAAGTATGATAATTCCTTCCCAAACTAAGGGGGGAAAAAGCAGATCATAACAACATTAGGGGGTAGGGTTGCTAGCTAATGTCCCTGCCAAGTGGTGGTCGTCTGTGGAACTGTGGCTGGACGGGTTGCTAACGAATGTTCTTACCTACTTTAAAGTGGTCCCTACCTGCTTTGTGTACCTTTTTTTTTAATAAGAGTTTGTAACTGGGACTACTGTGTAAAGACTGTCATTTTTAGGCCGAGTTTTCACTGTTCATGTTCTACTCTTATGGTAGAATCGCAATGTACGCCCATTACTATTGTCTGGTATTCAATCAGCTTGTCATTTCAATCACAGTATTTGCAGCAGGCTCTGTATGAAAGATGATAGAAACTTACTAAAGGGAACATGACAAGTGACAATTTAGCCTATAAATAGGGAAAATCTCAGCCCTTACATAGTGGTTCACATTTCTTATAGTATCAGTTACAAACTCGTATTTAAAAAAAAATGTGCACAAACCAGCAAGGGACTGGGGGAAAGAGACATGAAAAGTAACAGGCCTACCATTTGGGTAGCCTATTACTTTTGATATCTATTTCCCCCACTACCGTGATGTTTGTAGCCTAACTAAGACCACAATAAATGTAAACCACTCGTCATTTTCACTTTTTATAGGCCATGTTTTCACTTTTCATTTTCCCTTTATTAAGTTTTTAATTCTTTCACACAGACCCTGCTGCAGATACCGTGACTTCGATGGAATGCGACAAAATTCCAGATATTAGTAATGAAATGGACATACACTATGATTGTACCACACGTAAGTAGGCTAACTTGAATTTTATTTCACAAGTAACTTAACCCCTCAACTCCAAATCATGCATTCTAGCATAAGTGGAAAGTAGACAACTGAAGTGAAAAGCGAGCTTGGTACGCATACACTGGGAATCGAGCCCAATGAGCAAAGCACCCAAGCGATCACAGGCCTAAAGGCTGCGAGGTTGAATCCCGCAACTAACCGTAGTGACTGCGTCAGGACTGAATTGTTGGGCCGGGGAGGGGGCGCGACACAGAGCACATCTGGAAAAAGAGTGGGCCAAGGACTTTTTTTTAAGGCAGCCTTAATAGGCACTTGTATTCTATTTAATTCAACCAAAGCGTAATGTAAGCTTCAATGCAGTGCAATATTTTTGTAAAATGCGCCCCATAAACACTTAGATTAGGTTACACCTAATTTATGTTGTGAACTTGCTGCAAAAATAAATAAATAAATAAAAATAAAAGCTCATTTATCGACTTGATTTCAAGTTTAGCCTGCAAGTTTTTTTTCTGTTGGTGACCTAAGTGTTGGGGTTGGGGCGCAAAATGTTTAGGGGGGGGGGGGGTCATCGCTCACTCCTAGCGCTGTCACTGTAACCTTAGTACTTGAAAAAACTGCTCATGTGTTTACGTCTCAGGGAATCGCGTTTAAAGATTTATTATTATTTTTTTTATTTAATTCGTAGCTATTCTTTTGCGTGCGTTTATTATTGCCTTGTTTATGAAATGGGTACATACTAGGTACCATTCCATGGGTAGTTATATTTTTGTTTCTTTTTTTTTGTTTTAGGCTTGATGCGAGTACCAGTTTTGGACACGACAAGCACTCCACCTCCATTTTTTGAACACAACTATGCTAGCTTGCCGACATCAAACGAAAGCCAACCGGTATCGTGTGGAGTGCAAACCGAACTGACGTCTAAAGACATTGAAGCTTTGTTCCAAAAAGTAACTGATGCTGAAAGGCCAAAACGATGCAATCTTAAAAATACTGTTAAAGCTAGACAAAACAAGGGTAATATATTAAAGAAAAAATTTTGTCAACATATCGCAGCTAGTGACAAGAATGTAAAACATTTTACGGGATTTCCGAACCTGTTAATTTTACGCATGATATTTGACATTGTAAAAAAATCTGTTGAAGGATTGAAATATTGGAGAGGAGAAAAAAATACTAAAAGTGGACCCAGGAAAAGGTGGGCATATACTAATCGATCATTAAGCTATTGGGAAGAGTATTTGCTTGTCTTAGTCAAGTTCAGACTTGGTGTACCAAACTTTGACATTGCGTGGAGGTTCGGTGTAACTACAACTACTGTAGGGGTCATATTTGGAACTTGGATTAATTTTTTGTTCTTGCATTTTAAGCAATTAATAGTCTGGCCCCCTTCAAGTATTATAAAGGAAAACATGCCACCCTCCTTTAAATCCAAGTACCCAAACACTAGTGCAATAATTGACTGTACCGAATTCATTGTGCAGCATCCAAGTACCCCAACAGCACAATCATTGTTTTTTTCAAATTATAAACACCATACCACAGTTAAAGCACTGGTTGCTATTACGCCGAATGGAGCTTTTAGTTTCATCTCCGAACTGTGGAATGGAAATGTGTCCGATAGGACTATTACAATACGAAGTGGGTTTATAGACCTTATTGAAGAAGGTGATGTTGTGATGGCAGATCGAGGTTTCACAATAAGAGATGTATTGTTAGCCAAAAAAGCATATTTGAACATGCCTCCGTTCACTACGAAAGGGACGCTGACACAGCGTGAAACTATTGAGACTCGAAAAATAGCTTCAGTTCGAATTCACGTGGAACGAACCATTCGTAGTTTGAAGAGTTTTAGAATGTTTCAAGTGTAATCCCTCTTGCCCACAAACCTTTGTTGGATCAGATGTTGGTTGTAGCAGCAGCAATTTGCAATTTAAACAAAAGTTGAGTAACAAATTAATATAAAAAAAAACACTTCATATATTAATCGGGGTTTACCATCAACATCTGTATCGAAAAAGTGGACAAAATTTGGCTGTATGTAGTAGACTTTACTCCATGTCACTAACTGGAGTAACGAGGGATAAAATAAAATTTTGCATGCAAGTTAGGCCTACTAACCAAAAGCCAAAAAACGTTCTAGTATGCTTATTCCTATTAAAAATTATAAATGTTAAAGGCTCACGATACTGTGAAACGCACCATCTAATTTACCGGACAAATTTTTGAGCTGCATTCGCCTACTTTCACATTGTAGATTGTTCACATAATCTTCCAAATTTTCGATTGCTTACAGCAACTTCTTCAGGCCCTTTGAATTAAAACGGCAAAACAACAGACCGTGGAGTGAGACGTAAACAGAATGAAAAAACAACTCTCAAAGGGCCTGAAGAAGATAAAAAATTTGGAAGATTATGAACTTTTAAATTAAGTGTTAAAGGTTGGTCTGGCTTAAGAAAATTGTAAAAGTGCGTAATTTTGTCCTGCTCTCTTCTTGCGCGGGCTACTTGTAAATTGTAATAATGCATGCCTGCACCGAAACCTAAACTTGCCCTAATTTTGTTTATTAAAATTATTTTCTGAAAATTTAAAAGCAAAAAATGCTTAAAATCCAAACTAAAAGTACAAGCACAAACTGGAATGTTTTTTTAGTTTTAATTTTTTGTACTTGTTTTTACAACAGTATCTGTGCAGCCCGGCATTAAAAAATCTTCCAACGCAATGTTAACTTTTGCTATCACTGAGGTTTGAAAGAGAGGAAAATACTGGATTGTAGGCCTGCTTGTATTTGTTTTGTACATGTTTAAACTTAGCAACAATAGTGGACTCAGCGTAGAGTATTTATCACCTTTTTATTTCTCACATTTCCTGAAAATGAATGAATTGCATTAATGAATTTTTTAAGTGAAGCCTACTGCACATTAGTAGAAAATATTAAGTCTGTGTTAAGAAATGTTCAGCTTACAAGAGTGAGTGGCATTGAACAGATTGCAAGGGCGATCCAACACGAGCTGCTATGCCTTTACTGTATGGCATGGCCAGTGGTACTGTTTAAAATGAAGAATTAATAGGCTGTCTGTCAAAATTTGTGTAAGAAATTGTATTGTAATAAACAAAATAGTTGAAACCTGTAATCTCAAATTTGTTATTGAAAGTAGTTTTTGTATTTAAATATAATTTTACATATTTACTTTGTTGCACGTGATTTGTACTGAAACTTGCCTCTCTTCAGTTCCTGGGCTCAGAATACATCAAACCAAAAGTATTTAATAATACTGGCTCGTTTACGTTTGATCACGCAAACTCAAAAAGTAGGGTTTAGGGTGTGCCAAAAAAAAAATGTTGGGCACTCAGGCCATCCCCGATATTTTTAGATCCAACATTTTTGTTTTTCATGATTACAGTATCAGATCATATGAATGTATTAAAAAAATTATTTGTGAACATGCTTTTTCTGAACACAAAGTGGGTCTGAGTGCATTTTGTTTGTAGCCTACTCATTATATTTGAAAACTAGTTCCCATTTTCTGTTGATAAAATAATTTTCTTGGTATGGAATTGCACTAAAACTAAAAAGGTTTTGAAAAAGACTGAAAACACTCTGGAAGGAAACTCGAACTGTATTTATGTTTTATACGAAGAAATTTTTATCAACAGAAAATGGAGACCAGTTTTTAAAATAAAAGTTGGCTACAAAACAAAATGCAAGCAAGGACATCTGCATCTGTATGTTATCTGCATATTTATTGTAAGGAAGTGCACTAATATTTCTTTTTAATAAATTTTGTATCATCTGGTACTGTAATTATGAAAAACAAAATTTGTTCTAAAAAACCCGGGAGGGACTGAATGCCCAACATTTTTAAGTTTATAATTTTTTTTTAAAGTTGGTGTGAACGAAAAAGTGTACGAGCGAGTATTAATATATACTTTTGGTACGATGCCTACCTTGCCTGGGCTAAGTATAAAAGTTTCTGTATAAATCACGTTCAACAAAGTAATTTTTACGCGTAACTATAATTTTATGCTATGCTTGAAATAAGGAAATTTAGAATGCTTGTTCCAGACAGTTTTAGTACATTTTCTGCAACATGTTCAGTGGTTAATTTTTGTCTGCTAGTGACATCATACAAAGGCATATGAACCTTCAGTTTACGACCAGAAACTTCCATAGGATTCGAGAATGAACTACTTAAAACTATTCAAGATGTAGATGCATCAAATCACTAGTGTCACTGATGGTATCTTGTGTGAACATAGAATTTTTAGATTTGCCTTGCACTGTAAACAACCATTGGTGAATTGTGCTCTGAACAACTATTGCACTACTTGGTTGGTACATTTCCCATTGCAAGCACTGAAGGAATGTTTACATTTCAGGTGAAGCCGAAAACAAAACATTTTACAAACTCATTGTAGTACAACTATAATCACGTAGAAGTACGGCACCCTGCAAATATGAAATTAGGGTTACTAATGCTGGTACATATTTACAAAATGAGGCAATTTTATGCGTGAAGCTTGTATTACTACCTGCAGTTTGGCACGTCATCACTGTCGGCCTATTTACAGCTCTGCAACAATATGTTTACAAAAGAAGGATTCTAGTTTGGGGTGAACGGTTAACCAAAATACCTCATCAAATTTGATAGTTTCTACTGCAATGGTCTTCCCACAAAAAATCACAAAGTCACATACGGTCTTGCCAGTCACAGCTAGCTGTACTTGAACCTGGGTGTACCAGCTAGAAGTACGCTTCAACTGCAGGGTACCATTTACTAAAGAACATTGAAATTGAGGATCACCGCAGGCATCTGTAGGACTGATCAATCGCTTACTGTATGGGCATTTTATCTTCATAAGTCTTACACCGCAGCATTTACACTGAACCAACCCATCAGGTGAAGCGCCTACAAATGGTGATACAGATGAAATGACAAGACCAGGTACATTCAGTTTTACACACTTGTGAGCAGCCTTGAATTGTGTCAGGTATAATTTTCTAGCAACAGGCTCAAATTGGTGGCCATATTTTACGGCATCAACTTTTAATTCAGTGTTCTTGCCAAGGACAGTGTTAACCATTCTCGAAGGACTGGTTGACTCCTTCATATGAGTTATAGTGTGGCATATAGAAGCCGTGATTCGGCCTTTTCGGAAATGGTGCCACAGTTTGTTGTCTGCCTGGCCTCTCGTTAATACCTCTACCTTTTCTATGTAGGTCTTGTCAACAGACGTTAGTAAGTGTTTTATAAAATCAGTAACATTCTCTGCTGTATGGGACGAAAACGTGCTGCTAAGTCAGACATTGATTCAGGCATAACTATTAGGTCTTTTGAAGGAACCAAGCTTTTTAAGATGACTGCATCAGAATTTGTCACCAGCAGTTCTTTTTTCACATTTTCCAAAAACCCACTTGCTTTTGTGCTACACGTTGGAGAGAACCCACTCCAGTGGCCATCAGCCTTTTGTACACAAATTTTCCCATGTTTCCCCACGTGGTATTAGAGTGAGGTCATTTGCGAAATACTCTTCACATCATTAACATTCAATTTCTCTAACACATTACGTATATCCACTTGGAACTGCAATGGTGTTAAGGGCGTGCTTCCCTTACTCCATGACCTTTGTGAATCGACTGATATCCTCCTTCTTCAGGAGACCTGGTTGCATGACTTCGAAGACCATTGTCTACAGAATATTCACCCTGACTTCATGTGCAGAGCCTTCAGTGCGATGGATCCTGCTGATCTGGAACGTAGAGGAAGACCCTTTGGTGGGTTGGCCATCCTTTGGCGAAAATGTAGTGCTTTTCACTTTAAGAGTGCTAAGATTGCTGAAAGCAACAGGGTTATGTGGGTTGATCTCGCCATCGATGGAGACGACTGGCGTTTTGTCAATCTCTACGCCCCCACCGATGATAAATCCGTCGTTAGTGAGGATGTTCTTTCGCAGGTTTGGGGCGAAGTTGCGGCTATTAACAGCCTCAGTAGCCAAGAGCAAATTATCATCGGCGGCGATTTCAACACCGACTACAATAGAAAAGGCCCTTTTCTCGAAACCCTGCACACTTACCTCGAGGACCTTGCTCTCCAGTGTTTAGATGACAAGGATGCTCCGGGAGATCGTTCCACGTATGTTAGCTATTTCAACAGCTCTACCTCATGGATCGATCATGTTCTGGGATCGTCTGGTTTATGTGCTAACGTCATTTATTCCAAGGTGTTCGAAGACGTAGTGGGGTCTGACCATTTCCCTCTACAAGTTGTTCTTTCCACCCACTCTACCCATGATAGTGAGCGACCCAAAACTTTCACTAGATATGCCAAAACTCGAATGAACTGGAAACGTAGGGACCTAAACACTCAGACCCTCTACAGACAACTTATCCACTCTTGTCTGTCAGATGCACCCACTCCACCTATCTTCTCATGTACTGATTCTAGTTGTACCGACTCCAATCATCACGCCGAGATTGAAAGTGTGTACAGGTTTGTCACGGAAGTTATGATACAGGCCGAAGTAAATTGCATTAATCCCAACCCCAAGTGCTTTGGAAGACAGATCGTGGGATGGTCTAAATATGTCAAATTGAAATATAGTGAGTTTCGCAATGCTCACCTTAAGTGGGCTGCTGGTGGTAAAATGAAGAATGGTGCACTTAAGGAGGAAAGAGAAAGTAAGCGTAGAATTTTCCGTGGAGCTCTGAGGTGGAGTAAGAAAAATGAAAATGAAATCAAGCTTCTTGACTTTATCAGACTCAATCGCAAACTTACTCCTGCTCTCTTCTGGGGCAAGGTTAATTCGGTTAGGAAAGGAAGGTTGCCTGCCGCCGAAGTGGTTAACAACGCCAAGGGCGACTGTGATATTGCTAAGATGTGGAGCGACAGGCTCGCATGCGAAGAACGCGAACCCTCAGTCCTGCATGAAGCCTGCATCGAATTTGGAAAAAACTTTTTCTCTCCTACTTCATTTCAAATAAGAAGTGCTATTGCTTCTCTTCATAATGGAAAAACTACTGGCCCGGACGATTTAAAAGCCGAGAATATTAAATACGGAGGAGAAGTTCTGTGGAACTGGATCTCTTCCCTTCTTAAAAGTGCTTTCAGTCACTGTCACACCCTTGAAATTGCCGAAAGTGCCATTATCGTCCCCATTCTCAAAGACAGAAAATTTGATCCAAGTAAGTGCGAAAATTATAGGAATATCTGTATCACCTCGCCGTGGGCAAAAATCACGGACAAACTTATGTTGGACGCTCTTCAGTCCCATACCGGTGCCAACTTTACCCAATTCGCATACAAAAAGAAACACTCTCCGAAGATGGCTGCGAAGGTTCTCCAAACCATTGTTGAAAGAGGCACTCGACGCAACAGCAAAGTCTTTGCTTGCTTTTTGGATATTAGTAAAGCCTTCGATAGTGTCCCCAGGGCTAAGATCTGGGAGTGCCTCCGTAGTCGTGGTGCCAGCGATAACATCATTAAAATCCTTGTGCAGCAATATCAAGAAGAAAAACTTTCTGTTAAGTGGAATGACTGTTTTTCTCCTTACTTCCAACTTGGCAAAGGAGTAAGACAAGGGAGTCCTCTTTCTGCTTTTCTTTTTACTCTCATCATTGACGATGTACTGAGAACTGCCACTGGTGCTCTTGAGACTTGGCAGATTGAAGCCATTAAGATTTGCTTCATAGCTTATGCTGATGACATTGCCTGTGTTAGTCTTAGTAGGAACGGCCTACAAGAGATTGTGTGCAAACTTGTTGAGCTTCTCAAACAAGTAAATCTTGAATGTAACCCTGACAAGAGTAAATGCATGGAGTTTAATAATGGGAAAGAGCCTACCTTTCCCAAACGTTGTATCCTGGTTGGTGACAAAGAGGTTCCTTGGGTAAATAGCTGCATTTACCTGGGGATTACTTTTACTCATAACCTAAACTGGGAAAGTGAGTTGAAGAGGGTTAAACTTAACCTTTGTCGGCAAAGCTCTGCTATTGCTTTGCAATTCAAGAAGATGATGACAAAAGAAGACCTCTGGCATGTCACCCAAAGCTGTGCATTACACCTGTACGGCGTTGAGTTTTGTCAACATACTAGTAAAAAGCTTTGGAATGAAACTGCCAGAGCCTATCACAGGTGCATTAAGAGATCTGTGGGATGGAGTCCTTTTTCAAGCAATAACGAAGTAGGCTATGAAGTCAATCAACTTACTTTTGAGCTCCAAGTAGTGTGGAAAGTTGCACAGCTGTGGCAGGAACTTAGAAACACTGACAATTCCCTGTGCATGACGCTT
This sequence comes from Lithobius niger, assembly GCA_023313725.1. NCBI lineage: Eukaryota > Metazoa > Arthropoda > Chilopoda > Lithobiomorpha > Lithobiidae > Lithobius > Lithobius niger. Next base: position 84,744 of record JAHWFP010234319.1, on the reverse strand, counting down.
TTTTGTGGTGTCGATGGTTGGAGTACCAACCTAGGGACATACATGAGGAGCATCTTTCTTGAATATGGAAGATGGTGTGATAGTAGAAATAAGAAGTCCCTAAATGAAGAGCTTCATAGACGTATGCAAGCGCATGCCATCCTAAGAGAGCCACCAGTGAACTTCACCTGCTGAAGAAATTGTAAACTGCAAACTGCACTTTTCACTATCTTTATTTTTTCCTAGTGTATTGATAAATATATGTTCCTGTGCATAACTAATGATGCCCACTTAATGTACCAAGTCGTACAATTAAAAGCAATTTGATTGATTGATTGATTTAGCTATTTTTACTTTTTATGCTACCACTGGATCCAGTTTCTTTTCAGCAGGTCGAATCCATTGACATGGTTGGTCTGTGCATGAGGGGCCACGATACTCTTTGGCGTACCATTCCAGTCCAAACAAAAGTGCTGCCACATGCTTGCATGCGCCGTCCCCTCTGAAATCCAAAAAGATAATCAGTCTTAACAAAATGTAAAAAAATGCAAAGACGCTATTATAATCATTACAATGAAGCTGCAATGATTTATTTTCCTGTAAAGTTAAGAAAAACCAAAGACTGTTGGCAGCAATGCTAGGCAGAGGCCGCCATTCTTACATAATACTTGTTTTCTTAAATTTTACTTTTTACAAAAAGTGCATGAAGGTAAGGCTACAGTAGGGTTTTATTTTCTAGTCCCTGATTTTTTACTAGAAGGCTTACTTTCCACACGTATCAACCTCATTTGCAGCACTTCACATAGTTATTAATGTTTCATTAACACCAGTACAGGTGTAGCCCACGTTAGAATCGTTAAAAAAGAACACAGCACCATGT
>JAHWFP010234319.1:34434-83485 GCA_023313725.1 Lithobius niger | reverse complement strand
CCCCCCCCCCCCCCCCCCCCCGACCAAAAAAATAAAACCCTACCCAACAGCATTAACTTCTGGCTGTAAATGTTTTTAAATTTCTTTTTAGAATAAAAATAAATAGTGTAAGCGTGGCTACAAAACAAGCACAGGCATATAAAACATACGTAAGACCAGTACTGGAATACGGCTTGGAGGTTTGGAATCCACACTAAAAAAAAAGATATCCATAAACTTGAAAATGTACAGATAAAATTCACCAAGTATTTGCCTGGTTGTCATGGGTTATCATACGGCCAACGCATGATTAAACTAAAGCTTGAATCTCTTGAATTCAGGAGACACATTATTGACTTGTGTACCTGCTTTAAATTGATTCGTATGAATATATATCGGGGTGAGGGCACACCTCTTATTGTAGTTCGCTCTGGCTGCACCAGGGGACATGATTGGAGGTTTGACTGGTAGTCTAGGAGCTAGCTAGAGTTGAGTATGCAATTCGATGTACCCTAAATTTAGTTTTTGATTTGAGTTTATGGTAGGTTAAGCATTGAAAGTTCACTTTTCACATAACTGGGTGCATGGTCATTTAGCCGCCATATTGGTTTCCAAAATGGCCGTCAGCGAAGAACAAAAACGGGCATTACTTTGCTTCTACACCACCTAGAACAAAAAATTTTTTTTTTCAAGACTATGATTTCTTGCCCAAGGCACCCGAATATCATACTGGGTGCATGGTCATTTAGCCGCCATATTGGTTTCCAAAATGGCCGCCAGCAAAGAACAAAAATGGGCATCACTTGGCTTCTATACCTCCTAGAACAAAGATTTTTTTTTCAAGACTATGTTTTCTTGCCCAAGGTACCCGAATATCATACTGGGTGCATGGTCATTTAGCCGCCATATTGGTTTCCAAAATGGCTGCCTGGGAGAACAAAAACAGGCATCACTTTGCTTCTACACCTCCTAGAACAAAGATTTTTTTTTTCAAGTCTATGTTCAATTCTTGCCCAAGGAACCCGAATATCATACTTGGTGCGTGGTCATTTAGCCGCCATATTGGTTTCCAAAATGGCTGCCAGCGGAGAATAAAAACAGGCATTACTTTGCTTCTACACCACTTTGAACAAAATTTTTTTTCTCAAGACTATGATTTCTTGCCCAAGGAACCCGAATATCGTACTGGGAAAGCTTTCAGACAATAAGTGTTGTCGGAATGATAACTAGCAGTTTGTGAAAGTCACCATATTGCTTTTCAAAGACTGCTATTAAACAGGAACAAATGCTAATTATATTGACAATTACTGCTTTAATACAGATATCCAGCAACCCAATTTGATGCAATGAACATGACCACGGTTAATTTTCAAAATGCTTTTGCTTAAGTTGGTCAAACCTGCGGGTCATTGTGGTGTGATGGTGTGATGAGGGCATTTAGAATAGCTAATGAGTTACAACTGCGAGATGGGCTACCGTTTTCCTACAGGATTGCTTGCTTCTTCTACAGACTTTTCCAAGTATTCACGTAGAATTCACATATGAAGTGGGTATGTTGTGAAGAACACATCATGGAGATTCAGTTGAGTTGCCATCGATCAGGATTTTGAGCAAAACTTCAACAAAGTTGCGAAAGACCATGGAGGCATAATAGCATCACAAGAAGAAAAGAGGCTATGGCACAACATGACCTAGTTAGACACGAGAAAGTACAGATAATTCAAGTTCTTTGTGAAGTATGTGGTCTGGTAGAGGATGGTGAGGGTGGAAGCCACGACTGATGAAGAATGCATAACAGAAATGCATCAGTACATTGTTGACAGCGGTGATTCTTTTTGCGTAAAAGAAGGAAGTGACGCAGGACTGCGAAATCTAGTTACAGGAAAACTAATGGATAGTGAAGATAAGGAAATACTAAAGTGCGTGGATGCTTGCCATGGAGTTTTCCTGGAATTTACGAAGGAGTGCTTTCATAGTAAAACCAAAGTCCTCACGAATCCAGTAAAGAAGAATCAGAAAAGCAAAAAGGGTGTGAAACACTTGAAAAGGGACATTCAATAGGAATGCATTGAGCATAATAGATATTGTAAGGTCAAGAGGTTACATTATTCTATTATTCTTTACCTGCTCACATTCAAGCTAATGCCAATGGCACTTTGTTTGACAACTGACGGCTGCTTGATAAAATCGCTGAAGTCTGATCTAATGTAGGAAATGGAAAAAGACTAAAACGTTCTCGCAGTCAACGAGATTGGTTCTCCACCTGCTATTCCTACGGAATCTGTTGTGATTGACTTCATGGCTCAATGGCCCGTGAAGTCCTTGAAGCTTGCAACATTTGGACAGATATGTGAATATTTATACAAAAAATTTCGTCGTATATCAGCTAACTGTACGCATGGACATTGTGTTTGATGTATATCATGAGTGTCGCATTAAGCGTTATGAAAGACTACAAAGTTATTCTGCCAAAATGCCAATTTCAGCAGTCTTCAACTGTAGAGCACGTTTCAAACCTACAATGCAGTAGTGAAGAAGCTGATGGCCGATAACTTCTGCATATACAACACATTGTAACCACTAGTGCTGCTTCCCGAAGGGTTCTTGTTGTCTCACCGGACACTGATGTGTTTGTATGCCTCATATATCATTTCAAAACTCCTGGAGGAATGCTGGACTACAAAAAACTGCGAATGTTGTGTTAACAACTGTGGACAAGGGACATCGACTAGAGTTGTGCCTTTGCATGACCTGGCCACCAAAATACTCAGCAAAGCAGTAAATAAACTTCCTGCAATGCATGCATTTAGTGGTTGCGATTGTACTAGTATAATTGGAATCAAGCATACAGTACTGAATGTCCTAGAAAAAGACGCCTTTTCAGATCTTCTTGATGGGTTTGATCTAGTACAACTCACAGAAGCTAATAGCAAAAAGGCGGAAAGGTTCTTCGCTACCTCTCTTGAAATTAAGCTAAACACATATGATGAACGTCGATATTTCCAATATCATTACAAATGCTACAAAGTTTTGTTCAACTTCAGACACTATGTGCTGTCACATTCACTGGATAAACGCAGTATTGCTCCCAACATTAATGACAAACTCCTCTACGACCAGAATTCCCTTCTCCGTGTACATGCTTAAAAGTGTGCATGAGAGAATATCTGCTCTTGTTGTATTGTTAACATTAATTGTAGCGACTCTCGTAAGTCTCAAGTAATTCCTTCTTGCAGCAATCCACCGAATCGGTTGCTATAAATTTACACTGAAGATTTGTGATGTTTGAAATAATTGTAGTTGCTCTTACTTTTTAATTTCCTTTTAATGGTGTAGTACTTACTTTGAGATTAAAATAGATTGTTAAAGGATTTATTTTGCAGCTTCTTTTTACATCAATGTGAAAGAAATCATACGTCTACGCACCATAATTATTTTCAGTAGCAAGGTGGAATCACTGTTCTATTCTGCAATACGGACTCTTTAAAAATCAATACGGCAGTTTACACGAGCTGCTAGTTATCACCACGGCTATACTAATTGTCTGAAATCTATCCCAGTGCGAAATTCGGGTTCCTTGAGCAACAAAACATAGTTTTGAAAAAAAATTTTTTGTTCTAGGTGGTGTAGAAGCAAAGTAATGCCCGTTTTTGTTCTCCGATGGCGGCCATTTTGGAAACCAATATGGCGGTTAAATGACCATGCACCCAGTTATGTGAAAAGTGAATTTTCAATGCTTAACCTACCATAAACTCAAATCAAAAACTAAATTTAGGGTACATCGAATTGCATACTCAACCCTAGCTAGCTCCATGACTATGGAGGAGAGCCAGGACAAATAGTAGACACTACTTCTTCCTGTTGCGTGTAGGACGTGTGTGGAATGCTTTGCCCCGGGAGGTGGTGGCCTCGACCAGTGTTTATCTTTTTAAAAAAAAATCTCAAATTGCATTTAAGGGATGCAACAAATGCTATCATTTGACTCAGTTTTGTATCCACGTCCTGTCATATACCTCATGGAGGTTTTATCTTTGACCCAGGTTTTACACCCATGTATGTTTTTTTTTTACTCTTACAAGGATGTATGTTAGCGGTGTCAATGATACCCTGTATATTCCTTGTCTAAATGTCCGTCACCTCGATCTCGTTTTGGATTTATGTTCTGGTTATGTTATTTTTACGCATTTTAATTTTACTTCACTCCAGAACTGTAGAACCATTAATAATTAAAATAAAAAAAAACTTCCAGAAACTTTTTTCAGTAAATTCTCCAACACTGGATAATACCTGCTACAAGTTAAAGATTGGTTCTAGAAGTCGAGCCTCATGAAATTACATCCTGGCCATCAGTTCTTAAGGGGATAAAAAAATTATCTTTAAAATGGGCCCGTTACACTAAGCTACAGTGAATGATATTCGTCTCAACCCTGTCTTTTTGACGTTGGTTTTCGGAAATATATTGTATTTTTTTATGAATTGGAATGACAAACATAAGCTGTTAAAATAGGGACAATAAAATTAGCAATAAAACTGTATGATCCCATTCTTCCTTTTTTTGTGTGTGTAGAACTGTCTCATAACTATAAACTCTTACCTTAACGTAGCAAGCTTGAGATTGAGGAATGCTGCACATCTCGACACCATCAATGTGGCCGCTTGCAAACAAGCCATAACCCATGGCTAGAGCTTTGTAGGCTTCTTTCTTGGTAGCTTAATATTCATAAATATCACTGTACGCTATGCAAGGTACGCAACTTAAATCCTCCGTAAAGACAAGGCTTGCATCGTTTGGGTCCGGAACAACAATATTGTCTATACGTCGGCGAGCAACGGATGATGCGATGTCTTCCTCGTGGCGTTGATTGTCGGATTTAACCACGCCTAATTTCATAATTTGGGCATTACGCACTAACCCTAATAGCTCCTGTTTACGTTTGCCCGTCGTAGTAATGTTTCTTTCGTGCAGATAGCACGTCAACTGCTTTACAGTCATTTTGTTTATATCTGGCATGGAACCGTCTCCGTTAATCACGTTCGGCGCCGCCATCTTGTTTGCTGCTTCCGGTGTAATGTACCCGCGGAAGTCCTAATCCCCGCTATAGTGCGCGTGCGCACACCGAGGATTCTGGGACGCGACGATATCGTTTTTGCTCCTATTGTACACCTAAACAACATTTAATAGACATTACTGTATCTTTGTTAAGAGACGAAATAATTCCATCAAATTGCGACAGTAGAATGACCGGAAATTTACATTTTCCGTATTCCGAAATACACACAGGAGTATTCCAACCTGAAAACGGCGAATTTCCTGTTCGTCTTGCTCACAGTCTTGTTAACACGACTCCCACAGGTATTATTCCAGTCATGTGCATTAATTTTAATGGATTTGATGTAGAACTAAAAGCGGCTACTGTCCTAGGCACGTACACGACAGCTATCATCGAGTACGAAGATAACGCTTCTTTGGACTCATCAAATTCAAACGTGCCCACTTCAAGTCCCATTGAGAAATCTCAAACTGCAAGTCCCATCGAGGTATCTCAAATCTCAAGTTCCATCGAGATTTCCCAAAACCAATCCAAACCGAGTGAAAGCTCATCGTAGGTGCCAGTTAGTAACCTAACTGACGCTCCCAAGCCAAAATCCAACGCGGAACTCGATGCGGAATGGGGAATTTTAAAACATAGGTTCACGTTTCTAGATTTAAATAAGGAGGAAACGGAGGAATTTCTAGATATGCTTAGAAATCATCAAGATTCATTTTCTAAAAACGATTTTGATCTAGGATGTTACGAAGGATACGAAGTTCCTATAGATACTGGTGAATCACAACCAGTAAGTTCAAAAATGTACCGTGTTCCTTTTCACCAACGTGAATTATTGGATAAATACATTGACGAAATGCAAAGAGTAGGAATAATCCAAGAAGGAAAATCCGGTTGGTTATCTCCTTGCTAATGATAAAGAGAAGGCCAACTGCTTAAATTCTGTCGTGGAAAGTGTAAGTGTTCCAATACCCACTGTGACGGAAAGTATAGCTCACCTTAGCGGGCTAAGTATTTTACACGTTTAGACTTCCCTCGTTCGTACGCACATTTTAAGCCCAACCACAAGTCCGTGAGACCTCTGTGAGCCGAGCTATTCGAAAAAAAACCCGTAAGGCCGGATGTTAACCGTCACCATTTGAACTATGAAAAAATGGATAAGTCCCACAGCAGGTCAAACGGTCGGGGCTCAAAAAAAGTTCGGATTTTATCAACTTAAACTAGCTGATTCAGCAAAACCTAAAACGTGCTTCTCTGCAAACTCTATACTATTTTAGGTTCTGGTTGGCCACTGTAAATAGGTGTGTTTATGATCGTTTGCTACCTCCTGTCACGCATATGCACTAACATTGGTGGTGACTGGAACCTTGTACATGCACTGAGTTCCTGCGTGTACTTGCCAAGTAACGATTTGTTTTAAGCTAGCATCTACGAAAATGCTTTGTGTTAGGCGTAATTGGTAGTACTATTTGGACGAGGATATTTTTATTTTGTTTTAATTCATTTTATTTTCTTTTAGTTTTATTTAGTGTTTTGAAATATTTTTTCTGTATAATGCTGAAGGAAGTATACGTACCCGATTTTCTGATTTAAGCATTTCTTGAGGGTAAACTGCGGGGGGGGCCCCCCCGAGAGGCTGGATGACTTTAAAATTGCAAATGCCTGGACTTTTCTAACTGGGAAACCTCCGTTCATGACAGGGCCAAAAGATTGTCCAGAGTAGATCAGAAGTGGGCCTTATATTTATTATTATTCCAAAACTATTGATATAAATATTGAGTAGGGGATAGCATGTTGTTTTTATTATGTAAATTATGGGTAATTGTTTCTGGGGCCAAAACATTTGCTGTTTTGAAATGTTTGTCGGCTAATTGTGGGAGCTCTAAAAAAGCAGTTTTCCTTGTTGGCTAGAGAGATTGTTGGAGCGGTACAAAATTACATTTCTTCGTAGTCATCGCTGTTGGTTACTTCAATAATTAAGGGTTCGACTCGGTATTTAATCAGATGATAAGTGCCCCTATAATCGTTGTTAAGCCTTACAACGCGGTTAATGCATTTCTGCCAGTCACTAGGGGTCACATTGGCTACTGCAGTAGTTGTTAATGTTTTGACGTCTGCAATTTTACATTTTGTGGTGGATGCTCTTTTTCGTCTTTAACTTGAGCCCAAATTAAATCGATGAGATTCAGCTCGCAGTGGTACGGAAATTTGTTTTTCGAGCCACGAAATAATTTCTGGCTTATTGCTGTTGTATGTTGCTGCCTTGTCGAGTCGAACTGAATGACACGGAACATTGTCCATTACGATCACCAAGTTGGCTGGAATATTGGGTAGTAGTTTTTAACCAGTTTTTACAACACTCGCCATTCATTTCTTCATGATCATCCCTAGTCTTCGTTTTCTAATGAAAAGAAGTTGAGCACTATTTACAAATCCTTTTCGTTAGAGCCAGCATGCAGTAATACCAACGTCGATCTTTTCCCGGTGGTATGAGGCGGACACGTAACTCTTTTTTCCTTACCGTGCCACTGCATCTGTCGGCTGTGATGTTGGTTGGCTCACATCTCGTCCAAGTAAACAAACGGTGATTGTGGCTGCGCAATTAACTTACCGAAGAACTACAGCGTAGAGCAACATTTTCTGGACTTTCGATATAAATCGGAATCATAGCTGCAAAGGGCGAGCAAGCTTGACAATTTCTCTGCGCGCTTCTGCTTTCGATGTGCTAGGCAGTGGCGGTGTCGTCTGCGCCATTAGGCCTAATCGTCATGCCGTAGTTTTGGCTGGAGATTGGTATTTCCTTTGCTGCTCACAAGACACACTTACCTTTCTCTGAGATTTTCCAGTGGCAAAGCTGATCTCTTAAATTTGTTGTTTCAACGTCCGTGTTGTGTCCTAAATTTGTTGTTTCAACGTCCGTGTTGTGTCCTGAGCCTCCATGTATTTGAAAACATTGCAAACAATCTCCCTAGCCGGCGAATTCAGAGGTTTTCCACGTCGGGAAAGCGATGAAGCGAGAGATAAGGTCGCTATGTTGGTTCGTTTGCTCGAAGAGAAATTTTTACCAGACGTGATCAATCCATTGTCCAAAAATAGGCGCGGAGTGACCAACCAGAACCTAAAATAGTATAAAACCTATTTTTTTAACAGGCTCCCAATGGGCCTTAAAACAGTGCCTGCGTGCTTCCAATTTTGTGCACAACAAATATTTGCAGATGTGCTAGGAGCCTATTGTACCATCTACCGTGACGATTGTCTCCTGAGTAGTCCAGATCTTAAGACCCACATCAGTAATTTGAATCGAGCCCTAGAACTAGTCGCTCATTCCGGACTGTAACTCAGCGTTGAAAAGTGCGAATTTGCATGTAAAAAGGTCAAATTTCTAGGCTTTGTGTTAGACGAAAACGGGATACAGCCTGATAGCGATAAAACAAAGGCTATGCAGTAGTATCCTACGCCTAAAACACCTAAACAAGTCCGTTCATTTTTAGGTATTATAAATTTCTAAAGGCGACATATTTCTTCATTCGCCGAAATGGCACCGAATTTGTCCAAACTAACAAGGAAAAACTGTAAATTTATATGGGGCGAAGATGAAGAAAGAGCTTTTCAAGAACGTAAGCGAGCTATGATAAACGCTGCAACGCTTAAACACCCTGCTTTCTGTAAACCCTTTTTCCTTGAAACTGTCGCTAGTGGAGTAGCGATCGGAGGCTGTTTAAGTCAGTATCACGGAGGTATAAACTATCCGTTAGCCTATACTTCCCGAACCCTCACTGAGGCAGAAAGGAAGGAAACAACTACAACAAGGGAAATTCTAGCGATTATTCATTGTATAGATTCATTTCCTTGCTATTTACTTGGTAAGATGTTTTTCTTAACTACGGATCATTTAGCAATTTGCTATCTTTGTTGTGCCCCATCCTCCCCCCCCCCCCAAATTAGAAAGAATCTTACTTCAACTCAGGGAATACGAATTCATCTTACGTCATATGTCTTCTAGCGGCTTGTGACGCGCTATCTCTTATAGAGATACCAGTTGCTGTGTTAGGCAGTTAATTTCCTGACTGGACACGACAACACTTAGCGGCAGAACAGCGAAATGATCCATTCTTAGGCCAAATCATAAAACGTCTTAAAGATCATTCATCTGAAGATCTGATCGACGCTTCTAACAAGCAAAACATCTTTTATAAAGATTATGACGGAATTCTATACAGAATTCTGTTTGCAGACCCAAATAGAGGCCGTATGCACAATCTAGCACAGATGTGTATACCAAAATCTCTACAGAACTATTGTATCCGGGATTACCATTCCACCCCTGGCGCCGGATATCGCGGAGCCAGTAAAACTAGAGAATTAATAGAGCTATATTGCTGTTGGTCTAAAATTATGGATGATATTGCTCATTACATTAAAACTTGTCAAGTATGTAAAGCTTACGTTAACCCCTAACAAGCCACTAAAGGTTAAGCTTAGAGCTTATCAACCCCTACAGAGACCAGGTCATTCATGGAGCTTGTATCTCATTGAACCCTTGAATAAAAGCGTTCACGGGAATGTCTACATAATGACGTTAATTGACGACTTCAGTCGTTACGTAATTGCAGTCGGAATTCCCGATAAGAAAGCAGAAACAATAGCTAAGAAGTTGTTTTCTCACCTTCTAGCTAGATATAGAGCACCCGTGCAACTGCATGGAGACAACAGAAGTGAGATAAACAACGCTATTGTGGCAAGATTGTCAAATTTGTTCAATATTAAACAAATAAACTTCACTCCTAACACTTCGTGGGTAGGAGGAACAGTAGAAGCAGTAAATAAAAGAATAGAGACAGTATTGCGTAAAATTTTAGCAAGTTGTCCAGAAAATTGGTGTGAATATTTAGAATTAGTGACTATAACCCTAAATGCGTGTCCTAATTCAACCACACTAATTAGTTCACATTATTTACATCAGGGTTCAGAATTTAGATTGCCAAGTGCATTAGCTTTCGAACCACCACGAATCTGCTATGATAGTGACGACACTATAGTACGTCTGGAGAGTACACTACAAGCAGCTTTCGAAGTTGCTAGAGGACATACTTGGAAAGCAGTTAAGAGACAACAAAACTTTTATGATCGTACCGCACGACCTTACCAGTACATAGTCGATGATTACGTATTATTATGCGACTTCTTACCAATAAAACAAATTTCGCGCAAATTACTTCGAGCTTGGACAGGACCGTTCAGAATTATGGAATTCGTTAATGATGTTATCGTTCGTATTGTACACTTTCTGGATCCATTAAGAGTCGTTCGCGCACATGTGAACAATTTAAGACCATGGTTCCTAAGAACGAATAACCAACCTGTTCCTTATAACGGACCTACCGATTTGGAATTATCAGATCCGCTAAACGGTACTTTAACGGAAGCTGAAATAAAATTACAAGAATCCATAGCAAAACTTTTGGAAGTTCCGACGGACCATTTATCGCAGATTTAACCACCAACGTTTACACCTTCCGAATCCAACGATGCAGCTAGCGGTTTAGAAATGAGCACAACTAAGAAACGCAAACGCGTTGAGCCAAAATCGGCCGCTTATTTACAAAATAAATATTGAAAAATAGATTATGACCTTTATAAGCAGAGAATGCTTGGTTCTACGCATGGTTATCATACCCGTAGCAGTAAAGCCACCCCAGAAATTAGGCTGTGTCGGCAGTTGGAAGAGGTAAATGTTGAGGATGAGTAAGTCTTTGTGTATCCAACAGAGAACAAAGAAAACATTGTGTTACCGTGAAGGAGCGTTCACGCACTCTGCACGCGGGGACCCTAGTGAGTAAAATCGGAAGTACCTTTCCGAAACCAAAGCATGATTGCTAGACCAGTCACCTACGTAGTTTCAGTTCTCACAGTGCATAACACTAACCATATTTACATCGCATAAATACATGAAAATAGCTTAAGTCTATTATGTTTCAAGATGTAACTTAAAATAAATTTTGAGACGGAAACTCGTAGCTTGTTTTAGAAAATACTATTATTGAAAATAAGAAAACATAAAATATGTACAAATACGAAAAAAAAAAACGGAAAATAATATGAAATATACGTCAAAGATAAATACGTAAACATGTATAAATATAATATACACAGACATAAATTAATGAATATTTACAGCATGACGTAAGCAAATAATAAAACGTAAAATGAACATGAAAGTTTTTACAAAAAAACATAGCAAATCGCAGAAATTAATTAACATAAGTTAATGCATGATGGTGACGTCACGCCAACACATCCCCATGCTAAAAGTGTAGCCGTTATATACGGTTAATCTGAAAACCCACACACATGACCGTGGGTTAATTTTGATGACCCACACTTTTTTGGATAATCTAACACTTTTTTGATAATCTAACACTTTTTCTTCGCTCCATACAACCATTGCTCTACCACGTGACATACTTTGCAAAACTACCGTACACAACACAAATTCAACCAACATAAATAAGCACATTTGCAACCTGCGACATTTATCGTACTAACACGAAAAAAAAAAACCTCGCGTAGGCTACTATGCTAGAACCCTACCCATGTAAGAATGGCCCAATCCGCCAACCTTTCGTTCCGACAGTACTAAAACTAGGCTACCGACACTTGTAAACACACCTAAATACACCTAAAAACATACGATACTCAAGCGAACAGCACATTTGTAACCTGGCGACATTTTCCACACTAACACGAAAAAAACAAACCTCGCCTACGATGCTAGCCCCCTCCCCACCCCTATCCATGAATGAATAGTCCAAGCCGAACCCGACAACCTTTCGTTTCGACGGTACGAAAACTAGCCTACTGACACCTTCTAAAACACACCTAAAAACCTACGAGACTCAAGCGAATAGCGCATTTTATACGCTATATCTTATTTAAACTAATAAAGTAGAAAAAATACGGTTTTACCTTATACACAAACGTCGGTGACTGGGACTGGATATAGGGACATCCTCGCGTACGTGAGAATTTCGCAGACAAGAAGTTTAAACCGGAAGTTTGAGTTCAGAAATTTACGTCATGTTTCAAAAATAAAATTTTCAAATAAATTTTTTTTTAATCTCAAATAACTAGATGTTGGCTCGACGTCACACCTTAGCATTAAAATACATATCCGTGAGCCGTTGTCGATTTAACGGTTATAATTGCTCTTGAGCTCGAACGGCTAGTCCACTATCTCGGGGCTGGAGGGCGGCACTCATGGGCTTTGCCCACTCGTGACTCCCTCCATCCCCTCGATAGTTGACTAGCTGATTCTCGCTCGCTCGCAATTATAACCGTTAAATCGACAACGGCTCACGGATATCTACTACGTAATTAAAATTAAAAATATTTACAAGCATGTTACATGATAATTTGCAATTTTCAAATGTCATGATAAATTGGAAATCGGGCAAACTGCATATAGCTACGCTATACTATTTTAATTTTACATCTATAAGGATATGAATTATGAACAATTCAATATAGAATTATAGTAGCCAATATTGCATTTTACATCCACAAGAATATGGATCATGAAACGTAAAATTGCAATTGCATTTAAATTAATGTAATGACCAGTTCGTACAAATTCCTTCACCTAATGCTTTATATAAATAGCATTACGTTGTTCCTGAATTATACAACATATCAATAAATAGAAATTGATTTTATACCATTTCATGTAAATGTAACTTACCAAAAGGCCTAGACTTCATAGAGCCTATACCAGTAAAATTGGAAATAAGTATTTCACTTCAAAAGTAACCTTGTTTTACTTTTGAGAACCATTGATTTAAAGCTGAACACATTGAGAAAAAAATGTATTTGTCGATAATGACGTATCTCTTTGCTCAAAGAGCAATAATGTATTTTCAAAGGCATATATCGCATTAGATTTTTTTTTGACTCATTACAGTCAATAATTAAGCTTAAATCGCATAATATTGTGATAAGATTTAAATGAGCTTTTGGAAGTTTTAAGCGGAAATATTTTGCATAAACAAATTTGGTATTATCATTTCCACTTCCAGCAAATAAAAACAGTAATATTTACTAACCAGTATATGAATGAAATTTGGAATAAAGCTTAAATGTAACATCATATGATAAATTATGGAAAAAAAATAAAATAATAAATAAGAATTTCTTACTGTATTGTCCATTATGGCATACAGAGCAGTCGTTCCTGCAGGGGCCGGTGCGCCGCTACTGCTGAACGCCGCTGCCGGATGCTCCTGCATTGACAGCGTCTGGGGCGTCCGGGTCTTGGACGTGGGCGATGCGGATGAGATCTGGAAGCGGCGGCAACTCCTCCAGCAGGCAGTCAGGAAAAAGCTCAGCCAGGTCGTTTGGCAAATCGTTGATCGTCAGGAAATCCTCCTCCTGACGGGCGGTCTCTTCATATTGCGCCAGAGCCCGGTGCAAATTTTGTTGCATGAAGAAAACATTCTCGGCGTTGACCGCCCACCAGAAATAAGCAGCAAACCCTTCAGGTCCTTGAGGAAACGGCGGAAATGTCACTTAACGGCAATGTAATGTAGGCATTGCCTTGCCGTTATGGGGCTGCAGGTCAAATAATGCTAACGTAAACGGAGTTACTCTCGTTAAGATTCTTCTGGCGGAGCACCATGCACCAGCACATTTTGTCCAGGGTTCTCCAATATTAGTTCCATAAAAAAGAGGCGTAACACGTAGTCGAGATGGTCCTCGTCAGGCAACATCGGCGAATATGGTGTCTCCTCTATGGACCGATGAGGGCATTCGTGAAACATAGCAGGTGTCCTTTCGCAATATTGATAATGGTCCAAACAGGCACCAAATATCAATAAATTGAGCGACAGAAGTCGCAGGAAGTCTTCTTATGACGCGGCATATTAGCCGCCGCACTCCTCTCCTCCTTTGGAGTCACTTTCCTCTTTTTCTGTGTAGGATCCATGGTCGCTGAAGAAATTTGGAGAGCAGAAACAAAAAGCAAACAGTCGATTGGAAGTACACAACTTCGTGTGCGGGTAAAATTGCCAAATTTTCTCAAGTCCAACAATGTGACCCAGAAATGGACATTGGCAGAAACCAATGGGTGCGAAGTTCAGGCTCGACGTCACGAAAAGGGGGCTGTTTTTTTTTCCTAGGGACCTAGCTCACTCCCTCTGCTCTTATAGTGACCATCAGCTATTGTTTACATGGCCTCGACTAGGCTACATTTTGAGGTCAGATCAAGCCGACATGGCCTGGAGCCATACCCCAACCCTTTCAACCCACCGACCACTTTCGTTAATTGCCCACCCTCTTCCCTCAGCAGAGCGAGTGAACATGCTCAATTGCACTTATCAGCAAATGAAGGGATGGTCAAAGTAGGTCAGGATGCCTCACCCTTGACCATGACAACAGCTTGCTAGCCACCCAAGAAGCTAAATTTGGCAAACTCACTACAATAGAGAATACAGAACTATTCTTTTGAAATAAGAAAAGAAAATTCTGAAACATTATTTAGTGAAATAAATTATTTAAACGTCACTAAAATATAAAATTGTGTGAATAATTGTGATATGTATTCTGTAACTCAGAAATATTTGTGAATGTAACATAAATGATGTAGTCCAAAATTCATGTATTTTCAAAAAATTGTGCAACATACAATGAATTGTGGTAAAAGTGTCAGGTTGGCAAATAAATGGAGAAAAGAGGCTAAATCATAGAACAGGGATCACTCCAACATGTTCCAGGACTAATGAATTAAAAGATAATTGATTCCTAGCCTTGTGGTGAAAGCAAAAGTGTAAATCATACACACCACCCCTCCTTGCCACGATACACATAAAATTAATTGCCATTAATACGCAAATTTAAATATAGAAATGTCATAAATTAATGGGCAACACATATAACTTACTATAACTTGAAACTAAACACAGTAGTTGAAAATGAAAAACTTTGCTGTTACTTGTAGTAATGCACATTAACTTGTAAAACATCGCTGTTACTTGTAGTAAGGCACATTTACTTGTAAAACATTGCCGTTACTTGTAGTAAGGCACATTAACTTGTAAAACATTGCCGTTACTTGTAGTAAGGCACTTTAAAAAAAACACACATTGCTGTTACTTGTAGTAAGACATAAAATGTTAAATCTGTAAAATAATTCACGATGTGAATTCAAATTGAATTTGGGTGAGGTACGCTTAAGACTCGGAACGACAAACGCAGTTCAGTCAGTGGATAGACTAAGTGAAAGTACCTCACACGTAAGTTCCTCAGGAATAGATTACACACGTATACTCAGGTTGTAGTGAAAAACCTTGAAAGATCTACCGCATGCTGGAAATAACTTTTTCATGGTTGGTAACAACCGCATGTGAAACTTGTGTTGTAAGTGCAGTCTTATAACCATGCGAAACAGATAATGGAGTCTGGCCAACTCGTATTATCATGACTTGCCCAGGGTAACTAGTACTGTAGTTACAATGTCACTCAGTGACAGGGAAATCCGACATTTAAAAACGTATGTCCCTTAATGAAAAAAAAAAACCAGTGACTTCCGGTGCTAGCCACCACACAAGTGATGCAACATCACTCTGAAAAAGATATTCAAAATTAACGATTGCAGATATAATGTTATCTGTGCATATTCCAAGTTAAAAAGTGCAGTTGAAGTGCACGGATAATGTTTACCACAGGTTTACAGCAGTGCTCGGATACAGTGTTTATGACTGCAAGTTTGTTAGAAACTTGCATATCAGATTTTAATTGGCAGCAAATGAAAAAGGTTGTATGAACGCTGCATAGAAATCATTTGATTTAAATTTTAAATTTAGGTTTCTGGAATTACAGAATTCCAGCTTCAGACTTTCCTTTGTATTGGTTGCTTATGTTCAGGAGCACCAATTGATGTAGCATAGGTCGTAAACGGTCTTTTTTATGCAAAAAAGCTCGTTGAAGACAACAGCCTTACAGACAAATCACTTTATAACATTCACTTTAGTGACGGTTACGAGTCACTAGAGCCTCGTACAACATATGGCTCAATGATTGTGAAATCACATCCTGTAGTATAACATATTTATTGTGAGGAAACGCAATAATTTCTAAAAGTCATGTTTGTTGGTGGAAACTTAACTGTTAGTTTCGACCTGGACATGATAGTCAAAATGGGTTGACACACATATACAATAACAAGGTTCTTAAAATGCTGTGATAGACGGCTTTCTGTATTGGTCAGTTTCAAACTGTCACGTAGTAGTCAAAAGGGAAAACAGACAAACACGAATACAATTGTTTCTTAAAAAATCCTACGATTGACGGCTTTCCACACTGGATAGTCTGAACTGTCTCGTAGTAGTTAAATGGGTGAAACAAATACAAGTAAATATAAATACTTTACACACCACATCAAATGCACCGCATATATGATGAGTTTCAGTACTCGTTATGTTGGTATGAAAATGAAACTTAGAATCAAATACAGACGCCTACAATAATACTACCAAAAACGTGGAGTACGTGAAGATAAAATGAACATTAAAATGCAATGGGCACACAGTCAATTTTCTTTTCATTGGGAATATCAGTAATTTGACACTTGCAGGAATCCAGTCCCCTCCCTATCATAATGCTTATTTGTTACCATGTAGCATGAATGTTTACCTAACCTAACCTCAAAGAAGGTGCATTTTCCCTAGTCACACGACAATTAATTATTTTGGGCCAGTCGGTAAATGCGAACTTCTTGCTTAATTATGTAAAGCAGTTTCTGTTATAAATTAGCTGGGTTTGGAAGGTAAAATAAGGAACCACTAAAAAGGTTACATGATTTTAGTCTGAACAGGGATTATGTAAGGAATTAATGAATGGCTTAATTAGTATTTATAACAGAACAATACAGCTAATTGATTAGATACATACTTGCATAATATCATACATTTATTAAATGCATGAGCCGAATATTTATTCGGATAGATCAAATAGACTCCAGACCAGACCAGTGTAATTAAACCTATTGTTATAGTTTAAAGGATGGCATTACCAGTTGATAATATTTACAACATTTCGTAGAATCTTAAATCACTTTCTAGAAGTAGATTTAATTACAATAAGATCGTCGCTCATGATTGATTACTTCGAAGGGTAACTATAAAACACTCCCACACGGATAGTTAATTATATCGGCAGATAGCTTCAAAGCGCCGACTACGGGGAACATCCAAAATCCCCGAATGCAACAATAGAATGATTGACATGCGTAGAGGTCCCATTTGGTGATAAGGGCCCAAGCTGTCAGATTGTTACTATATTTAGCATTTCAATAATAAGCAATACTACAATGGATCGATCATGGCCGATAACGCTACAGTATTTAAACCGAACCTCGGAATGCATGATAATCAGTCGATCATCTGCTACTCAACAGTTGCTTGACTAGTCTGCGCCAGTCAAATTCCGGAGGTCCCGATTCTGAAAGTACGCCAGGCCAAACGCCGTGCCGTACCTTGGACGGGCTAGAGCCGTGTGCTGCTAGCTTCACTCACGCTTCTATTATAGGGCTAAGTATTTCAATACGATAGCAATAGCTATGATTGTTTAAGATTAACTAGTAACAATACTACGCTACTAAATTAACCCGAGACTTCTTAATTATTTAAGAGAACATAATACTGATTTAGTTTTCCGCTCGACTTACTCAGTAATGCCATTCGTTCGACTCATTGCCGAATAACTGTAATCGATACATTAAATCATAACAATCTGTCAGTGAATTAATTGACCATATTGTGGGGTCAATATTGTGTACACCGGAGTGTCGATTAAAGGCCCAGTATTAGACAAATGATTGCTTATTATTTAGCCTACCTATTTAGTGCATAATTAGTGTTTATTACAATTGATTGTCCTTATGCTATCCTGATAATAATGTTTGTTCTGGTTAATTGGTCACTGGAATAGAACATTACAATACAGAACACCATTGCGTTAACCATTGCTAAAGTAGTGTAGCCACTGGCCTAAAAAATGTCCTAAAATTACAACATAAGATTCCTTTTTAGACTTCAATAATTTGTCAAACTTGCAAAATGTATGAAGTTAATTTGACTAAATAAAACTAAGGAAGGTGCTGCTCTAAAAAGTGATAGACATAACATTAAACTTAAATGTTATAATAAAAAATGACAGGCATATAAAATAAGGCAAGTTACATTGCTGCTATGACCTTTTATTATTTTTTGGTGGGTCTGGAGGATAGGAAGAAGTAATATTTAGATGTTGTGGGGTACACAGAAATTAACATTTTGTTTAGTCTTTTCTTTAGTCTTGTGCACTTAATTCATTATAGATTGTGTAAATTTGTTCACTTGTAAAAATTTGTTGATTTTTTCGTTAATAATAAAAATAAAGGACTGTAACCCCCACCATGAGTTCAGACGTTTTGCGGAACAGCATTATTATCCTTAAGGAAGGAAGGACCTTAATATATGAATGTCACTTAGCACTAGCAGAAAGCAAATTCAGGATAAATTGATCAAAGGAGAGCAGGTTTATCGCTCATCTTAATCATTAAAAAGATGTAATGTGCATTTTTATTTGGCTGCCTTTCTTATGCTTTTGAAACTGAGTAGCTAAAAATGGAAATAAAGTATGTGAATTCATCGTAGCACAGAAAGTGTGTGAAGGAAGCAAATAATTACAGACATTGTTTAGGCCTATTTTTAATATCAGAAAAGTAAAAAAAAAACCTCCTCCCACGACAATCACATATATACAACATCTTCCATTATCGGCGTACATTTTTGCGTAGATGACAAGTTTTCACTTTAAACTTTAAGCTTCAGTAGCACTCTGCTCACATGCCAGCAGGCATAGCCACCTGTTCCTCACTTTCATTTGGGCACGGATCGTGATGGTCACCTGCTATTGCTGTGTAAACATTACAATGTCCAATTTAAAACCTTTGGAGAATGTTTTTGCCGAGTCTGGTTTGCTTGCACGTTAAATCACTTGACGATAAACTTGCGGTGTGCAGAAGTGTTGTTTGCCTTCAACACACGAATAGAGAAAAAAAATAGCGTAAAAATATGTCCTAAACGCTTGGCCTCTTCCGATACTTACTGTAACGTTGGGAGCTCCGAAGCCCTTTTTTTTTCTCACGCTAAAAACAGCGTTTTATAGCCGACGAAAATGTACATTATCTGTTTTTATGCCGTTTCTCTCCTTTTGAGCTTTTATTCTCCTAGAACTTGAAAGTTAATGGCTTCCCACTTGCGCTTGTACTACTGCGCATGCGCAGGGTTGGGCTGGCTATATATACTCGGTGCAGCCGTCCGATAGCATCATTTCTCCTAGGGTGCTCACGACAACGTGACCGTCTTGAGCTCTCTCCACTCCATCCTCTCCTTTGGATCCGCACGTCCTCATGTACAACCCATAGGACGCAGCATCATCATCCCATAGGACGCATCCTACTCGAATTCGTTTGAAGGATGGCTCCTACCAGGATGGCCTGTACTGCCAAGGATCTTCTGGATGTTCCGGTTGAAGTTTCGCTCCCGGCTACCTCTATTTCAACTTTAGGAGCAGGTAGACGGAGGATCGACCCCTCCTCTCCTCATACAAGGATACATCCGCCCTTTCAAGATCCGCCGGTCCTTAGGACCGGCTGCCCTCTCCATCCTACATATTGCATCCTACCACCTACAGCCAAAGGATGACCTCGCCCAGGATGACTTCTCCTGCCAAGGACCTGGATTCCGGTTGTAGTACGCTGCCAGCTACCTCTGTTCCATCTTCAGGAACGAATAGGCAAAGGACCAATGCGTCCTCTTTACACAAGAACTCTGTAACGATCCTCAGGACCATCTGTCCTCGCATCCTCTACCGCCCACTTCCTCAGGCGCTTCCATCCACGGGGTGTCCTCTGCTAGGATACACTCTTCTACTACGGACCTTCTGGATCCCGCAGTTGAAGCCTCGCTCCTGGCTACCTCTACTCCGTCTTTAGGAGTGGACAGGCAGAGGACTAATCCATCCTCTCCACACATAACCACCGGTCCTCAAGACCATCTGGCCTCACTATCCTACGTATCACTGCGCATTGCCTTGGATTGGACTGCTTCACCACCTGCTGTCGACTTTCGCCTTCCGTTTCCTCCAATGTTTAATGCTGTTGTGTAACCAAAGAAATACTATATCCCTCCGCGCAGCCACCATCTGCGCATCCTACGCGCAGCCCTCCTTTCTCATATAAACGCTTCAACGATGCAACTCGCTCGTCCTTCTTCTACCTGCATCCTATGCAGCTAGCTGTGCTATACACTGCTCCTCAACAGGTACGTTCCTACGTTCTTCCCTTTGGGGCGTTCAGCTGTAGCCTGCTCTGGCCTTTGGCTGGTTTTGTGTGTTCTTTACACAAGCCTTACGTCCAATATTACGTTCCTCGCATCGTCCTTCATTTGCTCCGACTAGACCTCGGTCTGGAAACAAAAAGGGCGGACGCCTGCTCTCCTTAGGAACACCAGCATCTTGTTACTACTACAGTCAATCCACCCTCTCCGTCCTACCTGCGGATGCGACAGTTAGAAGCAACAAATTAACACAACAATGCCTTTTGTAGGCATCCGACCTGGTCCTTATCCCTCTAAGCACTGCGCTGTGTGTTAATTGCAACATATGCCTGAACCTTTCCACACTTCATGTCTGCTTCACCACCTTCTTCGTCCGCTCCCTACCCACCTGGATACCTGCGTTTGACACACGGACAGCCGGCCATATGTTACCAAGCTCTTTGGCTCAAAGTTGCCTCGACACTCCTTTCTATAGCCACTCTGTTCCTTCGTCAATTTTTACAATAAATTCTTTCTACCGTTCCCACTTTTGCATCCGCTCACAGACGCAACAACTCTTCATGAGAAGCATACATCCTTTTTTCAGAAGACTTGGTCCTCTGTCCCCTTTCATTGGGACCTATCCTTCACTACGGCTTCGACCTACGACGCTTAGGAACACCTACCAGGACTATGTCCTGATCCCCTTCTTCATCAGCTTGTCGCCTCCCCAAACATTACAATCCTCTGAATTTTACGATTATACACATGTCGTAAAAAAAAGGGGAGCGGAGGAGGACACAACTGCACAACTATCCTAATATTACCTTCACCTCTTCGACCAACACTATGGTCCTGCCTACAACACTACACCCGCTGACTGCGCAGTGCTGCCATGTCTCACCGCCAGACGCCTCTACAGTCACTCACCTCGCGATTCATATCGCTGCGCGCCTAACGGTTTTCGTGTTCTGTTCATCGTTCACCATGTCCGCCTTTTCTTCATCAAAGATCCTGTTACCCGAAGTTACACCAACCAAAAAAGGGAATGTGTCCTCATCCAAGACTTGTACTTGTAGATGGCATTTTTCCGAAAAATCTACGACATATCACTTCGATCCTCATCCTTATCACGTGTGACGAACAGGAACGTAACTGCCGTATTTGCGTCTCCATCTCGCCAAATCGATGGACTATCATTCAACGAAAGCAACATCAATCAAGACAGCTGATGCTTCGCGCAGCTAAGCAGTGAGAAAAATTACGAGCTCTGAAACAAGCCTAAGTACAAACTCCAAGTCCAAAAAAAAATCCTCTTCTTCGGGTTTGCTGATCCTCAGGACCAGCATGCTTCATCATCCCGTAGGATGCATCCTACTCATCTTCGATCTTAGGATGATTCCCACTAGGATGCTTTCTGCTTCCAGGAATCTCACGGTTGAAGCTTCGCTCTCGGCCACCTTCATTCTGGCTTCAGGGGCAGCTGGGCTAAGGACCGATCCATCCGCTCCTAGGACAAGGATACATCCGCCTCCAAAAGTGCTACACCGCCGATCAAGACGCTCTCCTATCCAGCGACCCTCGACAATCCGACAGCCGCTCAATCTGCCATCCGCTATCTTTCCGGCACTGCTGTCCGCCTTTCCGTCTGAAGCAACTAGAGGTACTTTTCGCAAGGACCGATCCAATACGGACCACATCCCCTACATTTCGCAAGCAACCTCCTCCAGTCGACCATCCTTCCTACCTGGTGATCGTGCGATACGAGGAAGCACGCATTCTTGTCCGTTTCCATCCCTGCCTTCACCGACTACTACTGTTCCTCTCGGCTCCTCAGACGAACTCTCACCTGCTTTCCATCCGCCGACCTCTGTTCGTTTGCCCGTCCCATTCCCAACATTTCGTCAACTCTTTTACGATCCGGCCACTCCGCCTACACGGTATCTCTCTCAAGCTTCTATTCAAGATACGTTGCAACACGGTCCCGCTCCTTCTCCTTCGCCTGTCTTCATTGACTTGTTCTGTGACGAATCGTCATCCTCTCCAAACTTCGACGTAAATTACACTGTCTTAGGACGGCAGTCTCCGGATTTTCTATTTTTCACAAAATTTTAGTCCCGGGAATTATTGCCCTGCCATCGACGTCGACCGAACACGTAGGGAAAGTGTCCCTCCACTTATACTGTACCATCACCCACACTCACTCCCGTAATGTCTCCTGCATGTCCGTCATTACACCTCATTGCAGTCGGCATCCCCCGGACGAACCTAGTACCGACATACCGTAATCTCTCAATTTACCGGCGGACGCACAGTTAGCTCCGTTCCTGACTTTTGTAAAAAAAAAAAAAAAAAAAAAAAAAAAAGAGAAATGTCCACATGAACCAGTCCGCATAAAGGACAGGACACGACATTCAGTCAGCTTAGGATTCGTTCCCACTACATCATGTCCTGATCCTCATCCTTTTACGCACCACATTATGGGCTGCTTTCGACACACTTCATACCTATCTTACTTTCCTCCTCGTCCGACTTTACTTCTCGAAACAACTGGTTCCATTGAGTCACGTTTTCTTTGAATCAAACTTGGCCTTTCGCCCCGCTTCATGGTCATTCCGTCCCTCTGTCAACGTCTACAAACTCCTACTACCTCCCCAACCAGCTGTCTGTATCGTGATCCGATAACATAATTGTGCTTCTCCTTCGAAATGTGCTCTACCTTCTGTGTTTACCACAATCCACCTTACGAACACCGTCCGCTTTTCTCATTTGCCGCAGTCCGCCCCGTCATGCATTCACCTTTCTCAATCATCTGTTGGACACTATCCACTCTTCACGTCCACTGATCTACAGGACTATTCATCATCCACCTGCTATGCTTCTCGTGCATTCGTTCCCTGTCCTGCAGACGGTATCCAATCCTCAGTTCTTCCAGTACCATTTGCAACACCATCCGCTTGTCCATCTCACACATGGAAGCACCATCTTCCCAGCGAGATAGGCAATTTCGGTGTTTATTTTCTGATTTCCTATCTTGTACCCCACGGTGTTAAGATCCTTGCATGCAGTTCCTTCTTCTGCTTCCTTAACCATTACAGGATTATGATAATTTACCGCACTGCCTTACCTCACTTAGGATATTACCCTTTCCGAAACAGCAGATCGTTCCTCAGCCTGCAAATAGTTTCGGCTATTAGTGAAATTGGTTCAGGACTCAGGGTTGTCTTCGCCAGGGACTAGTTCCCAGGGATGCCGGCTTGTACGCGAGGGGATAGCTAACCTAGCCCTCCTCCAGGTTACAAAGTCCGCTGTAAAAACTCGTAATGTATATTTTCGTCGGCTATAAAAAGGCTAAAATTTCAGGGCCTGCATGTGCTTAATTTTAATTTCTAGTTGCCTTGAAAAAATCTATTACCTTTTTTATTAGCATGCTCCTTCTCAATGCTGTTCAATTTAGAGAAAACAAACGCAGATCCTTCCGGTTCACTACCTACTGCACAGATCTACTGCGCGGCCTCCATCGTATATAAATCGAAGCGGAGCGGCAATGCGCACCTTTTCTTCTCTACCGCCACGCTGTTCACATCGCTGAAGACGTCGAGCTAGCTTCCGCCTCCGCTTCGTGAAGCCACGATGGGACGCCAAGGGAATCCCCCCTTCCTTGCCGTTCGGCTTCGCCAGTTCCTCCGTCCCTCGAGAACATGGAAGTTCTTGAACTTACTGCAGGACAAGACTCATTGGAGCCTCCGCCTCCGAACTTGCTTTCGGAATCTTTCCCTCCGCAAGCCCTACTGCCACCACATCTCCTGTTCCGTGTAGCCAACCGCCTCCGTCGGGGATCTCCATTCTCTCTCCGCCGAACTTTCCCGTACCAAAGAACGGTACGCACGGCTGAAACTGCAGCTTAAGGCACGGAAAGTGTAGGCTAAATTAGCTGCTTCCACTAGCGCTCCAGTCTTCCCGTTGGACTTATTCTCCCGGTCCTCTATTACCTCCAGACATACCGACGAACCTCTTACGCCTTCCCAGGTACGCTCGCTTATGGACTCTTCGTTACGTACCTTTAAACGTAAAACACAGGATTACACCTCCGCTTGGCTGGCTTCCCTGCCTAAACGCCAATGGCTTCCCGCTACTACTGCGTGCCCGTCTACCGCTCCTACAGCACGTCCGCCGCCAATTCCAGCATCACCACCGGTACCTCCGCCTGCCTCACTCGACGACAATCCACAAGACCCGTACTACTCCCCGGACCCGTCTGACTCTGGCCTACCGGAGCCTCCATTCCAAGATGATCCTGATCCCTTCGAAATACCTCTTCCTGAACTCATGCAGACAGTGGAAGAAATAATTCTGGACTGCTTCTTATATAAACCCTCCGCCTCCGCGGATGCTGCCTCAAAGAACAGAGGTTTAGCTACAGGTATCGGGTTTGGTCTCCGAGGCCAATCTCCACATCAACCTCCGCTACTAGGACAATCAACAACCCTCCTCACCACATTCCTCCGTAACGGAGGTATTCTTTTGGGCAATGGTTCCCCCCTTGAATTGGACAAAGTTCCCCCTCCACCTCGCCCAGGCCGAGAAAATTACTTCTTTCGCCCAATCGGCGATGGTACCGGCAATCCACGCAACTTTGATACTTACCCACAGTCAAGAGTTTTTGACAGCAGATACAAAATTGGATTTTGGGTCAGCACTTTTCCTCCCTCGACGGGCAGCAGTCCCTGTGTTTGTCCTCCGGGATAATGATCGTATCCTCCGCCTTGGTCTTCGAGCCGCTTCTCAGGCAGATGTTCTCAGCACCGCCGCAAACGCATTGTGCGAAAGACTATACACTGACTCTCTGGACGACACTCATCAGTTAACCTTTTTAATCAATCAAGTCTTCCGCAAAAGCTGCTTTGCCACATATCACGCAATGAATTGGTTCACGCGCGCCCTCTTCAATTCAACTTTACTCCTACGTGAGGTTGCTCTTAACACAGCACCCAACCTCCACGCCTCTACACGACGCCTCCTTCACAATCAACCAATTCATGAGTCGGAATCGTTATTCCGCGATCTCATACCAAAAGTACCTCCTCACCTGGATATTTCACGCAAACCTCGCTACAATAGATTCCGCACCTCACGTCGTCTTCACTCCCTACCATCAAGAACAGAACCCGCTACGGATAGCCAACGTAATGCCAAGCCCTCCGACCACCCTCTGGATCCCGCTCTGCCTCCCCCTTTTCCAAATCGGAACCCCCTGGGAGGCCGCCCCCTGGGACGTTCATCCTCTGAACAACGACACCAACCCAAGCACAGCAGTAGTAATAACTATTGACATTCCGCCTCCCCTACAAGCTGTAGGGGGACGTCTCCGATTTTATACCAAGGCTTGGCAAAAAATCACATCCGATCCGATGCTTCTCTCAATAATATCCACCGGTTTCAAACCAAAATTTCTTATGCCTCTCCCAGTGAACGATCCTCCATGGGACCACCAGTCTCGTTCTTCCGGTCCCCTCCTCCTGGAGATTTTATCCCTTGTCCGGAAATACGTAATTCGTGTAGTATCACCTCCGTTCACCCCAGGATTTTACAGCAACATTTTTTTCTGTGACAGGAAAACAGGGGGATCACGACTAACCACACTTTCAGATGGAAACTGTGTCTGCCATCCACAAATCACTCCAACTCAACGATTGGACAGTTTCTCTCGACCTAGCCGACGCTTACCCTCACATCCCACTTCATGCCTCTGTTCGTCACCTATTTCGTTTCGTACTAGACAACACCGTCTACGAATACCTTTGCCTGCCATTCGGTCTCAACGCCGCTCCTCGCATTTTTACTATAATCCTCCGGCCAGTTCTAGTCTGCCTCCACCAACAAGGCATTTGCATTCACGCCTTCTATACGATTGTCTTCTTCCACACCACCAGCCGGCGACGTTGTCAAGAAATGTGACCGCCGCCGTGTTTCTTTTTCATCACCTAGGCTTCAGTTTAAACCTTCCAAAATCACGTCCCCTACCAGCCCAGTCATTCGTCTTCCTAGGAGTATTCTTCGACCTCCACTCAGGATCCGTCATGCCATCCCCAGAAGAATCACGTCCCATCTTCACTCCGCTCTCAATTTCTTATGACAGTCGAGCCACACTTTCCGAGTCCTCCCCTCCGCCATCGGGACCATAGATTCATTTGCAGATCTAGTTCCATACGGGAGATGGTTAGCACGACCTCTCCACCACTACCGCTTTGCCCATTGGGGCGATCCCCGCACTGTCATCAACCTCCCTCCACAACACCGAGATCAGACCTTCCCCACCGATACCTTCCTATGGTGGATGGATGTCAAGAATCTTACTGCTTCGGTTCCCCTCCACGAACCTCCTCCTCACCTCCACCTGTTTACGGATGCCTCTCAAATAGGATGGGGCGCCCACGTCAACAATCTCACGATATCCAAACGTTGGACAACAGAACTGACAGAACAAATCAATCATCTGGAATTGCGTGCAGTTCTCCTAGGACTACACCACTTCCATCATTATTTAACATCCAAAATAGTACAAATTCACATAGACAACACCACTGCTGTTGCGCACCTCCGCAAAGGCAGAGGGACATGCTCTCTCTCACCCTCCACCAAATAACATCCGAAATCTTTCAATTCTGCATCTCACCACCGGATTCGCCTTCTACCCCTCCACATTCCCGGGTCCCTGAACGTCATTGCCAACTCTCTATCTCGCCGCACGCCTCCAGCCAGCGAATGGACATTGCAGCCTTCCGTCTGTCATGCCCTCTTCCATCTATGGCAACGACCACTGGTGGACCTATTTGCCACGAGATTCAACAACAGACTACCCTTGATTGTCAGCCCACTTCCGGATCCCCACGCCTGGACAGTGGATGCGCTCACTCTTGACTGGAATCACCTCCACGCCTACGTATTCCCGCCTCCGCACTTTCTTCCCCTTGTCCTCCGCAAAATTGCCGAATGCAAAGGGCGGTTTATCCTGATCGCTCCAGACTGGCCATTAGCGGCTTGGTTCCCACTCTTACTTACCCTGCTCATCGACTCGCCTCGACAACTGCCTCAACGACCAGACCTATCTCAGAACAACGGAATGATCTACCATCCGAATCCTCTGACGCTATGTCTTCACGGGTGGCTACTATCATCCGACTCCTCCGCTCAACAGGCATTCTTGAAGACGAGGCCTCTCGCATCGCCTCACAGGCAGTCCGATCTACCACCACGAAAATATATGACAGTCACTGGAAAAGATGGTTTCGTTGGTGTATCACAGAACAGGTTGATCCAGTCCACCCTCCTATGCATGATCTCCTCCGTTTCTTAACCTCCTTGTTTAAGGAAGGCTTACGAGGATCTACTATCTTAGTGTATAGATCAGCACTGAACGCCGTATTTAAGGCTGCCGGAAATACTACCCTTCTTACTGATTACAAAATCTCGTCCTTAATCCACTCCTTTCAATTGGAGCGACCTCGCCTTAATAAGCGTTTTCCCGATTGGGACCTTTCCATCGTCTTGACAGCCCTCATGGCCGCTCCCAATGAACCCTTGACCTCCGCGCGCCTCAGCCATCTCACAGAAAAACTGTATTCCTGGTGGCTCTAGCCGCATGCCTCCACTGTAGTGAACTACAAGCCTTATCTGCAACAGAATGGGATTGTTTCTTCTTACCCGACTTCAAGGGTATTACTCTCACGCCTCATTCCTCCTTCCGTGCAAAAACTCAGAAACCCACGGAACGCACATCATCCCCTCTCAATCCAACATTTTTGGAGACGATCAGGAAAGAAATTTATGTCCTTTACGAGCAGTTCGTTTTTATCTTAAAGCATCTAAACCTATCCAACGGAACCGCACCCAACTGTTCTACCTTTTACCAACAAGGTTGGACAAACCTCTGCACGAATGATTGCCACCTGGCTCAACAGCGTGATTCTCCAGGCCTATGAGCCACTTGACATTAACTGCGTTACAGAAGGCATCAAAGTGACAGCCCACGAACTTCGAGCTATTTCCACCTCCTGGGCCCACTTCACGGAAATTATGGAATCCGCCTCCTGGCGCCACCCCACTGTTTTCACCTCCCATTACCTCCGTAATATGTCACATCACGCTGACGGCTTGTATCGCGTCGGGCCATTTGTTGTCGCCCGCCGCATACTTTAACCCCTTAACACACGTGGACTATTCTGTGAAGGGAACCGGTCGCTACCTGAGGGGACTCCGATCAAATGGCTCCCGCTGCTTTGACGAAGTGCATGGGAATGCTAATAAAAAAAATAATGGATTTTTTCAAGGCAACTAGAAACGTCAAAATACTAGTGTTACCTGGTTGATTTTGGTTTCTATTGCCTGTTGAAAAAATACATTACCTTGCTCCCTCCCTCTTCCCCTCTTATCGTCATTTGGGCAGGAAAGAGGTATCGAAAAGGTGAGCATTGCTGCTTCGCTTCGATTTAAATACAATAGAGGCTGCGCAGTATATCTGCGCAGTAGGTAGCAAACCAGAAGGATCTGCGTTTGTTTTCTCTAAATGGAACAGCATTGAGAAGGAGAATGTTAATAAAAAAGGTAATGTATTTTTTCAACAGGCAATAGAAACCAAAATCAACCAGGTAACACTGGTATTTTGCCGATTTTATAGGCCTCCCCTCCATTGTCTAGGTTCTGGGTTAGGAGAAATAGTGCCATCGGCCGGCTGCGCCGAGTATAGCCTGCCCAACCCTGCGCATGCGCAGTAGTACAAGCCCGGCTGGGAAGCCAACTTTCAAGCTTCTAGGGGAATGAAAGCTCAAAAGGAGGGAAACGCTATAAAAACAGTGAATGTATATTTTGGTGCAATTTTAGTCTTTCACCACCATTCGGCAAAATGCCCCCCCCCTCCCCGCCAAAAATTGATATTTCTAGTTGCCTTGAAAAAATCCATTACCTTATTTAATAGCATTCTCCTTCTCAATGCTGTTCAGTACTAGAGAAAACAAACGAAGACGTCCTTCCGGTTCGCTACCTACCACGCAGGTCTACTGCGCAGCCTCCTTCAAATATAAGTCGAAGCGTAGCGGCAATGCTCACCTTTTTTTTTTTTATCTACCACCACGCTGGTCACTTCGCTCCGGGAAACGTTGAGCTTCTACCTCCGCTTCCATCTTCCGCCTCCGCTTTGCCCTCCGCTTGACAATGCCGAGAGCAAAAGGGACACCAAGGGACCTGTGACTTACCGGCATTAACCGTGAGCCCGGCTTTCTTGACAGCAGAAAGAAAATTAAAGACATGATCGAGATGTTGTTGCCACGTTTCGGCACCAACAGCAGTGTCATCTTGGAAAGGAGTAACATACTCTTCCATGCCTCTAGTGACACCATCCATCAACTTCTGAAAGCAGAATTGTGGATTCTTCATCCCCATGTTCATCATGAGAGGAGCAAACTTCCCAATGGGAGTTGTAATAGTGGCAGCTAAAGAAGCTTGTGGCGTCAAACGCACTTGCCAAAATCCTCTGTTGAGGTCGAAAATGGAGATATACTTCCATTTTGCAGCTCGTTCAATACATTCCTCAATGTTGGGAATGGGGTAGTATTTTGTGATTGGATTATTGTTCAACTCACAGTAGTCTGCTACCGGACGTGGGCTGGCATCTTCCTTTTGAACAATAATCACGGGAGACCCGTGTTGTGAATCGGTTTCAACAATTAAACCCAGATCAAGCATCCGCTTAATCTCTGTAACAATTAAGTCACGCTCATACTTCGCATGGCGATAGTATTTGCAGGGTGTCACGTGTGGATCAATGAGTTCAACGTTGTGAGCAACTAGGTCGGTACGACCCGGCAGACTGGAGAAAACACCGTCCACTTTTTCAAAAACATCGAGCAAGTTGCTCTTCTGCTGTTCAGTTAAAGAGCCTATTTTTTTAAAACGACCCATAGCCTCCTTAGCAGTAAGGTGGCCATCTCCAGGCTGACCTGTCCGAACATGGTCAAGGTGAGCAGATTCACGCTCATCAGAAAAAGCATAATTGGAAGCTCCATCCCTAGGCAAATAGGGCTTTAGGAGGTTGACGTGGTTGACTGTCTCCTTCTGAGCACCAAACGATTTTTCTATTAGATAGTTTGTGTCAGACAATCTTTTCAACATCAAACATGGGCCATCCCAATAAATGTCTAACCTATTGGTTCTGGAAGGTTTTAGCACTAACAGTTTATCTCCCTACTTGAACTTACGTTCAATGGCCTTTCTG
This sequence comes from Lithobius niger, assembly GCA_023313725.1. Lineage (NCBI taxonomy): Eukaryota > Metazoa > Arthropoda > Chilopoda > Lithobiomorpha > Lithobiidae > Lithobius > Lithobius niger. The sequence goes on along the minus strand of JAHWFP010234319.1, from coordinate 52,838 downwards.
TCATAATGACTTGTTCTTAAGTTGGGATTTCATGATATTCTCTTGAGAAATTTCAGGGGAATACTTAAATAGCTGAAGTAAATCCAGGATGTATTCTCGGACACTTGGGCGAACGTCTGGTTCTACCCATTGGGTTTTAACCAACTCCAGTGGGCCTGTGATGTTACGTCCGTAAACAAGCTCAGCAGGAGTGAAAGCGGTGGTCTCATGAGGAGCGGTTCGAAGAGCCAACATTGCTCCTGGTAAACACCTCTCCCAGTCTTCGGGATGCTCGTGGCATACTGCCCGCAACACTGCCTTTAGTGTGCGGTGGAAGCGTTCGACGCTGTTGGATGGGGGGGGGGGTGGTTAACGCTGGAATTTATACATTTTATTCCACACTTCTCTAAAAACAAAGTTGTGAGTTCAGAGATGAACGGTGAGCCCAGGTCGGACTGGAGCTCTCTTGGAAATCCTAGTCGAGAAAATACTTGAAGTAGTGCATCTACAACACTTTGATTGTTAGTCTCTTTAAGAGGAACAGCTTCAGGGAACTTTGTTGCAGGGTCAAGTAGGGAAAGTATATACTTAAAACCAGCCTTGCTTGTCGGCCTAATTGGACCAACAATGTCAATAACATACCTATTGGAAGGCTCTCCATCCATGGGTACAAGTACCATGGGAGATGTAAATTTTTGCCCCGTTTTGCCATTTTTCTGGCACGTCAAACATGACTGTACAAACGTCTCAATATCGAAGAAACAATGTGGCCAGTAGAAATTTGTTAATACACGGTCTTTAGTTTTAGTTTAGCCCAAATGGCCTTCCCATGCATTGGCATGCGCTGTATCTAAAACAAAATTCCTACACTCTTTAGGAAGCACTAGCTGTCTCTCTATTAACGCTTGCCTAAAGGACGAAAGGGCTTTCTGAAAAGCAAACCTTTCTCGACGAAAAATCGTTTGTTTTCGTATTGCTGTTCCAAGGGAATTTCAGCAGTTTGCCAACATTGGGTTAAAGTTGGACACTCAAGTTGCATCTTAGCAAAGGTAGGTTTATCAATATTCTGCAGTTTTGTAAACTGGTCTGTTTGGGGGCCTATAATCGCCTCATCTAAACGATCTACTCTAGGATTGACAAAACCCTCGGGTGCTACCCGTGGAGGAACCTCACGCTGTTCAGCCTCGCTATCTGAACTGTCATCATTAGATGCTAACTCACGATAAGTAGGTCGTAAAATCGGGAGCTGTTGCTCGTCACGTTTTTGAGAACGAGTCACTGCGTTTGCAAAAGGAGGTAAAGTTTTTAGTCCCCTTTCTTCCAGAATGGTCTGGGAAGGAATGCCTAAAAGCATCTGAAATGCTGACCAATGTGATCAGTGACCAGGGCCTCTGTGGTTAAAGGCCCGTAAGGCATTAGCACATCGATTTTTGCGATGGCGTGGGCTGTAGTCTGCTCTGTGAGTGCGTTACTACAGTGAGTGTATTCACCCGTGCATTGGTGTGGTTTAACCAAATCCCTAGAAATGACATCGTGGGTAACCCAGTGTCCATTCGTGAATGTGTTTTGACTAGACAAGTTCAGGAGGTTGACTAATAATAAAATTATTACTAGCGGGAGAAGCTCCAGAATCACTAGATTCCTGAGCTTTACGTGCAAAGCAATTTTTGCTGACGTGTCCGGGCTTTAAACAGAAAAAGCACGTGCCGTCGTTGGCTCTTGGCTTACGGGGTTGGTCGAATGCTCTATTAGCATTTTGGCTGGCAGAATCCCCACCAGTGGAGTCACTCTGAACCTCTGCAGAACCGGCCTGTTTAGCTGCAGGATGGTTTCTATTACCGTTAGGGGAGTTAGACGAAGCCTTAGCAGCTTGGCTGGCTGGTTGTGCGCTAGTTTGCACTTTACCAGTTTTAACAGCAACATCAATAGAGATTTGCTTGTTGCGTGTGGTGTAGTCGTCACACAATTTGGCTGCTTCCTGTAGCGTCCCAGATTTAATCTGGTCCGGCAACCATTTTCTCAAGCCCACTGGGCATGACTTGTAAAATTGCTCTAATAGAATTAAATTAGACAATTTGTGAAAATCACCGTTAACACCGGCGAGGGACAACCATCGGGAAAATAACGTCTCGAGCTCAAACGCGTGCTCGTGATACAATTGGTCTTGTTCTTTTTCAAGACTGCGAAATGCAGACTGGACGGACTCCTTGGTCTGTACGAACCTATCCAGTAATTTTAATTTGACTAGATCGTAATCGTGCATATTACCTGTGCTCATTTGATCGCACACCTTTACTAGAATTTCGCCCAACAAGGGTTGTAACTCGACGACCCCTTCACTCTTTGGAATACGTTGAGTTTCCATTGTATGTTCAAAGATTTTTAAATAGGAATTGATTTCCGATTTCGGACCCCAATTTTTTAATAACCTATCGGCGTCGGAAATTTTTTCGGGCCTACACAGGTCCCTTCAGGATTATGGAGTTCTTTAATGATGTTATCGTGCGTGTAGTCTATTTTCTAGATCCAACGAAAATACTACGCGTACACGTTAACCACATTCAAACTTGGTTCATACGAGAAAATAACCAGCCCATACCCTTTAATGGAGATTCTGACTTGGAAATCGCAGAGTATGTTAACGGCGGATTGACGGAGGAGGATATAAATCTTAAACGTTACGTTGCAAAACTCCTTGAGGACCCCAGTGACCACTCTTCGGATATCGATTTGCCTAATTTTGGAGCATCAAATTCAGAAAATGGTACTGGAGAAAATGCACTTAAACGTAAATGCACTCAAACGTAAACTCATTGAGCCACGATCAGCTGTATTTTTGCAAAATAAATACAGAAAGCTCGATCATGAATTAAAACTACAGCGCCATAGCGGCGCCTCGCATTCTTACAACACTCGCTCGTCAAAATGCTCTCCAGAAATTCGTCTAAAACGACAATTTGATGATGGAAAAGTGGACAACGATTAAATATTATCTTACAGCCTCCAACCGCTTACACACCAGTAAGAAGCGGTATAAATGTGCAGAATATGATCCGTAGTTTCAGGCTTGTAGTTTAAATCTAGTACACTTATCGTCGGTATTGTCTTCAGGCGTAATATTATAGATTACGGAAAGTGGTTTGTAATAAATAAACATGGTATTTGGGATACATAATAATAAATTGCCGATAATGGTTGGCGGCGATTATTGCTAGCCTATTGCTTTAACTGAGCGCGACGAAATACAAATGTGAAGGGTGTGATTCAGCGTTTTGCCTTACCTGCACTTAAATCGGGTTATGATGATATTGAAAAAATTCAGTAAAATATTGGCATTTATGTGTGACATGATAAAAACAACTGGAAATTAAAATTGTGGTCTTGAAAATACGGCGGAGAATAGTCGTCACTGAAATCGTTGACGGCCGTAGGTAGCCTATTGCAGCCGGCGTCGGGCGGACGCACGGGTAAAAGCTGTATAAATGTGAAGTAGGTGTTCCAACATTTTCTTACCTGTGGTTGCGATTGATATGCCAAATCGAAATTTCATACGTAAATAATTATTATTTGCGTGAATACAGCTCATAAATTTAAATGTAATTAAATAGTAAAGCTAAATATGTTGAATTTTTTTCTTTTATTCAAAGTAGCCTATCACCGTCACTCACATAGCTAATATATGCAAGAAAAGACGTAAAAATGTGAACGCCGTGATTTTTGAAAATTTCCCTAACCCACCGGCATCATAGAAATTATAAAAGTACTTGCAATTAACATTTTGGTGAAATAAGTACTAAATGGTGCAAGATTGGCTAAATTCATACCATATTATACGAGCAAATTGGCAATACAGTAATTATCACCAATAGTATTCACGGCAGGAAGCATTCGCGGCCACGAAGGCCGACAAACACGAGAAAGACCATACAAATGTGTTGTATGTGGTTCATAAAATTTTCTTGACCTAGGGTCAATAATATTCTTTATATGTTATCAGAATGACGGCTCAAATTGTTTTAAATGAATAGCGTCATTGACATGAATAATACTGGCTAATTATTAAAATTATTCAATCGAAGTAGCATCGTAGCAAGCGATATATACTGCATTCTAGGCATACAGCATTCTCGGCACTAGCACCGACAAATGCGGGGAAACACCGTATAAATGTGAACGGTTTAACGCACTGATTTTTCCTTACCTGCGTCATAAATAAATTACTGAAACGTTAAAATTAGGATTACCATACCATTCGCTTGTAAAATACATAAATATTCACAACAAATTAATATATTTTCAAACCCTTGAGTTGTATATTGATGAGGATCGTTGCTGGCCTACCACATTTGCTCGTCGGATCGCCGACAAACGAGAGAGAAGCCGTATACATGTGTACGAGGCGGGTGAACGGTTAAAAAACTTAATATTCCCACAAGATACGACATTGGAAAATTTGAAAATAGGAATTACGCATTGCGGCAGTAATTACATTAAGCATATTTTAATTTGAATTAGTAATAATTAACAATAATTAGACCAATCTAAGTTTCTAAGTGGATCTACAAGGCATATCAGCCTAGCTTTGGCAATGCATTTGTTGACACACGCGAGAGAAACATTTTAAATGCTGGAAACGCAGCACGCAATTGATCAAAATATCAATTTTAAAATCACTTAAACAGGTACCAAATTCGAAATTACGGTACTAGATGGCTTCATGTATTCTGAGAAATCATTTTCGTCAAGGAACTTACGGTTTAAACCAATCATTTATGGCAAAATGGCAGAGCAAATGTGGGAGACGAGTGAAGTGGCCAAGATGGCGGCTGAAAGAGGAAAATTTTCATTGTCTTGATCCTTGTGTTCAATTGTGTGTCCCTGTAGCGACACATCCAGCAACATCAAGTCGCATCGACCATTCACAAAGCGAGGAGCGGCCACGTGTGCGGAGCAGGCCAATCGGGAGAGAGAAAGTCTATTGACGTCACGCGTTGCCATGGCTACAACCCTAAAAGTGAAAGTGACTTGCGAAAGTTTCATCCAAACTAGATTACAAACTGAGGCTAGATTAATTGACTAAACTTAAAATACAAAGGTAACAATAATTTAACTAAAGGATCAAATGGTAATTATAAACAGGAATAATGTCACAACTTCTCTCTCACGATCGACACAGTATAAATAACGAGATAATTAAAAATACTGGCAAAACTACCCTCATCGTAACCTCCACATAGACCTACCGGTTTTAAAAAAAATCCTACGGAAACCTCGCAGACACATAAGCGATAAATTGCAGAATCATAAATACGTTAAGATACGACAGGCAGATACGAGCAAAGAAAATAAGTAAATCTCGTTAAAAAGACTAATCATTAATTTAATAGCGAAGAAACATTGAGAAATTACAGCACGCATGCAATGGAAATAAAAGGAACCGCGTACAAGCAAACTTAGGTAGACATGCCGTGACTCCGTAACAAAAACGACCAAGAATGTAAAAAGTGGGAGGTGGACTACTCCTACTCCTCATCCATATCGGTGTCTTCGGGTTCAGCTGAAATAAGAAATGAAGCTTATTAGATACCGAACGCAGGAATATGGCATATAATACTGTAATCAAAAAAAAAAGAGAAAAAAATAAATTTCATATTCGGATATATGAGCTCTTATATTATCTCTAATAATTGAGTAGGATAACAAAATATTGTCAAGATTCCATGTATACGTACACTGCGGGAAACGAAGGTAGGGCGGAGGGAGAGAGCCAGAGGAAGGCCTGGCATCGCGAAAATCTTCATCCGGTATGGTGAATACTGCTGAAATCAGGCATAAAGGGGTATCTTCAGATGACAAAAGAGTTGTCTCCGGAAGGGGAAGGCGTGACGAAAGACAACAGTCAATTTCAGTAGCACAAACAATACTAGGACTTGGAGCAGGAAATTCGGCGGAGGCGTGACATAAGACAGTCGAGGAGGAGACTGGTATAGTTGTTGCAGTAGGGATTAGTTCCTCGTGTGGATATCTATTAGCATTCTCGACTAAGAAGGCCCGCTTCAGAAATGCTTTAAATCCTTCACCAAGGAAGGGGATAGGCGGAAAAACAGGATAACGCAAATGGCGACAAGTCAACGAATTCACAACGTGACATTGGCCGTAATGTTGCCGCAAACGGGATGATTGTTCGTCGTAAGTTTCAGGGGGCATAGATCTTTCGTCGGGGAAACCAAAAGGAAACTGACGGAAAAACATCTCCTCACACGGGCTGTGGGACACATATGACGGCAAGTTTTCCCCAGGGTAGGTTCTAGATGGAGGGTGGCGCCCAGGCAAAAAGTGCATACAGTGTCCGTGCGGGAAAACGGACCTGCAAAATTAAGGCATAGATAGTTAGCAACTCACAAAACACGATCTGGCGAAGCATTTTAGCATCTCTTCGCATTCTCGAATTGGATGAACCCACTCCATCAACGGGCGTAACTTGCCACGAGATCAAGGTGAGGGACGATAAACACAACAAAGCACTATCCACTAAAAAGACGAAAGAAGGACAAAAACGAAAAAAAAAAGAAAAACAAAGAAGGGGGACAGTTGAGGGGCGGTGTCAAAATATGTCACTACAATAGCCTTTCCTACATGCTCACACACACATGAGCCAAGATTTAACCCCAGGTCAAGGTCACGAGGCCCTTTTAACAAAGGGTACAAAAGCTGGAGATAGCTTTAACCCCCCCCCCACCTTTTCCTTCTGTCCACTCCCATTGAGACGCATGCTACAAACTCGTCTCACACCCTCAGGTGCTCATAAAAATGCCTCAATGTTGTTGGCAGACTGACGAAACATTGTCAACTGGTCCTCTTTTGACCAGTTATAAAAGTCAAGAAAAGTCAATGAAAGAAAATACGAGAAATAAAAATATAAAACTTGTGTTAATACATTGCCTTGTTTTACAGGTCCACGGTCTTTGTTGGAAAATAATGAGATAAGAAATGCATGACCCGAGACATGATATGTTGAAAGTTAATGCACAAATAATAAAATTTATATTTTATTCTATTCATGCCAGATGAGAGAGAATAAGAGAGATGGATGCAGGAACGAAATAAGCGAAAAATGGGTCCATAAGCATGGAGAAATAAGATGACGAAGGAAAGAAACCAATCCACATAAAGCCAGCTGGTAGAGGTTTGAAGAGTGCACGGGTAGCTGCGAGCACTGGGGCGTCAGATTCGATAGGCGTCCTGGTCCCAGTGTACATCTCTGGCTTCGTACAGACCCGGGTTCGATCCTGGCGATGGGAAGTGTATATGTACGGGTTTTTCTCCGGTTGTTTCCCGCCCGTTGCACGAGGGTTTCCTCCGGGTACTCCGGTTTCCTCCTTCATGCGGCAAAAAACAACTGTAATAATGGTGGTACTTCTTCCACTTAACATCTGCCGCCGGGGAATTTGGGTGGGTGGATGCCTCGAGCATCGTCTCTATATATTATTATTAAGTCGTTCCGGAAAATAAGGAAAATCGAGTCCTAAATTGATTATTAATAGTGCACTATGAAATGTTGATTAAGAGCTCTATATTAAGTTGGCAAAGGGGTAATTTAACTTTTTTTTTTAATTTTATAGTGAGGATTACGAAAATTGGTGCTATTATGCCAATCATTATTACAAACAGTTTTTATCGGAAATTTTTTTCTATTCAAGTTATACAAACTGACTAATTAGCATAAATTATACAAATTAGGCCTATAAGGAAATTAATGATAACTACCATTCTAATTAACATTTTAATTCAAACTAAACACCGAAATGTCATAAAACTATACAGAGGGTCACTTACTAGGATCTTTTTCCTAAAATTAATGGAAGTATGTTTTTTATTAATTTTTTATCAAATTAACATTAATAATATGCACCTTTATAAGTAATTAAAAGAAAAAGTAACTTTTTATGCTTTGATCTACTTTCTGCTAGTATGTGACCCTCACACATATTTGACGAGGCTACCTTCAAAATTTTAAAGAAATTGAACTAAAATTGAAGGAGTTATGCATGATAAACTTTAATATTTTAACAAAAATATGCAATTTTGGAAAATCGAAGTTAAAGTTGACAAAGCTGCAATTTACAGATGATTTCCGCCTTAAAAATCACCACAACCATAAATATGACCTGCTTGTTCAATTCTGGAGTCCTCAAACCCTTTCCTTATTGCCCTTAGGCATTTCCTTCTCTTTTTAGTGGTTTCAGATGACTTTTTTGAACTGTGGTACAGCCTATCTGCATCCCGTTTATTCAGTGCTATCTAGTATTTTCACCTACAGAAATTTTCATTGCAGACAAAATACTGCTTCTGTTCAGGCTCCATCGTTAAAATGGCAGACAGCTTGAGCAGCAGCTACGCTTAGGCATTGTTTTCCTTGTTTTTCTCCAAGTAATTTGTAACAAAAACTGTCCACAATGTACGAAAGCAGCAAGCGAAAAGGCGTTCACTAACTTGTGGAGGACGCCATTTTTTGTTCTGAACGCTCTCTGGTGACGAAATCTCGTACCAGAACATCCAGAAACCACTAAGAAGAGAACACCGTTGTGCAGTTTATTGTGGCGTCAAAAATTATCGCTTTACTCCTATTATAAGTGACTCAAAACCAAATCCTTTGCAACTTCCGGTTATACTCCGGCCAAACTTCACGAATTCATATGTTACAAAAAAATTAATAAAAATAAAGTAAACTAGGTATTGACAAGCGGTTTTCACAGAAAGCAAGAGAAATAAATGGTGCATAATTAGCAACCAAAAAAAAAAACGTAAAAAAAAAATATTTTCCCAAATCATTACCCCTTCGCCACCTTAATACACGTGCCTGCAGAAAGATTAAGAAATAACCATGATGAAATTTCGAATTAATTGGGAAAGTAGCACATCCCGGACACAAGAAATTTGCATTACCAATAATTTAGCATTAAGGGGGAAAGTATCGTATCCCGTACTCAAGTAAACGTACGTTGCCAATAAATATGAATTAAATGAGAAAGTATCTTATCCCGGATACAAGAAATATACATTACTAGTAAATTTTAATTGGGACATTAGCATATCCCGGACTCAAGAAAATATGTAGTACTAGTAATTTTGCATTAATTAAGGCAATACCACACTCTGGACACTAGAAATATGGATTACTGGTAATTTAGCATTAATGGGACAGTATCTTATCCCGGACACAAGAAACATACATTACTAGTAATTTTTCGATTAATTGGGACAAAATTATATCCCGGACTCAATAAAATATACATTACTAGTAATTTTGCATTAATCAAGACAGTATTTCATATTAGACGGTTGAGAAACACATTATCATTGAAATTGCATCGAATGGAAGAATTTTATAATTAAAAAAAAATTTTTTTTTGTCAAGGGTGCCATTACCCTTGTCAAGGAAGGATGACAAATGAAAAGATGACACAGATGACATCTGGGGAAAAAAAATGACAGACAGAAAATATGGATGACCGGAGGGAAAAAGCAAGAGCACAAAAGGAAAACTAGGAAAGTATTAAAATAAAGTTGTTTTTGGATTCACTCTGTTAGTAGGGGCATGGGACGACACTGGTTTTGGAAAAAATGGATGTCAAAACGGAAAAGATGACACAGATGACATCCAGGAAGCAGATGACGGACAGAAAAGATGAATAACAAGAGGAAGAGCTGGAGCACCGAATGAAAACTAGGAAAGTATTGAAATAATATTGTTTCCGAGTTCACTCTGTTAATAGATGCACGGGAGAAATTGCCTTGTCAAGGATAAATGATTGTTGGAGAAAAGATGTCCTGAAAAGACGGATGTCCTGAAAAAGACGAGATGCCCTGAATAAGATGATATATCCTGATAAAGCCAGATGTCCTTAAAAAGACGAGATGTCCTGAATAAGATGATATATCCTGATAAAGCCAGATGTCCTGAATAAGACGATATATCCTGATAAAGACAGATGTCCCATAGAAGAACGAGATGTACGGAAAACCAAGAAGGGACGATTACAGTGGACGAAAATCGGAAAGAAAAGCTGAGAGAAGCAAGAGAAAACCTAATTGAAAATTACTGCCTATACATGAACTTTTCTTTCCACAATCTTTCACAAGCTGAATTTTCTATAAGACATAGCTCTATTATCAATACCTGGTCGAAATATCTGTATAGATAGCGGCTCATTTCGAAGTTAATATATATTTATATGTGTTCAAAATTTCAGCATGCTTGGTTTCAGGCTGATATACCTTTAGTGCTAGGTTTTCTTCAAACTCATGGCCACCCTTGGAAGTTATTCCTACACTTGCACTCGAGGGAGACTCGGGTAGAAAAATCGTTATGTTGTATAGGAGGGAATTGACTGTGCTGACAGGCCAATTAACGATAAAACAGGCCAACGATAAAACAATGATTGAGACAGACTGATTATTCTAAGAGACAACATTAAGAGACAACATTAAGAGATCATTAAGAGACAACAAACATTTTGTTTTGTCAAGGATTGTTATGGGATTAATTAGATGCAATTATGTAAATTACATAAATTAATATTTAATTAAGAATAATCAGTACTTGAATAGTAATTCAAGCATAATATACTGAATAACTTAATATCACTAAAATATTATTAATCAAAATGAAAGTGCATGACCTACAAATATTTATTATTGCTAAAACAATATTACAAGCCAAGCTATTTTATTTTCATAAATAGAGCCTTAAAAGACCAACAGGGATTGAGAAAAGAGAGCCAAAATATTTTAGACAGGTTGAAACTGGCAGCTGTATTTTAGCCAGGACGACCACCCAAACTATCCTAAGAAAATCTTACGCAACGGTTACATCCGGTTTTCTCGGTAGAGCAGGCAGACATCTTGGACAATTCTCAGTAAAGCAAGGAGCGCTAGTTTCAAGCTAGGCCAGCGTTCATAGAAATGCGTTTCAAGCTAACCTAACTCAAGACACACTAAAGTAATAAATATCTTTTGTAACACCTCCAATTCTTAGAATTGCAACCTGGCCTTTAACACACAGCCAAATGGCATGGCTAGAGTCAGTCGTCGTTAAGAGTTCAGATTGTCGTCTTGTCCGTCCGCCTAGCCTAGCCGAGCCGCCGTTGCGAGCCAAGCCGAGAGCGAGGCCTTTGACTCAGGGGGACTGCGAGTCGGTTGCCAGGCAATCAGCCTCAAGCCGCTGGGACAGCAATAAGTATAATCTGTATCGTTCACAATACTAATTGTTTAATATTTGAGTTGATATTTCAATTGGGATATAGAAAGACAGTAATCGAGATATTAGTACTCTTAAAGGAATTAGCTAGGCTACAATCTATTATTTGTCAGAGTCCATGAATACGATCTCCTACTTTCCTTTCCGTTCTCTATCATAATTTTACAGGCACCTGAAGTAATGCAATAATGTTTTGCTCGAATATATTCAATAATCGTATTTGAAAGTATAAGGCTAAATAAGCCAAGTTGGAATAAATTCATGAATTAAACAAGTACATTTCTTGTCATGTCTTGATTTTTATTAGAGTTAAGTGATATTTTGGTGCCATGTGTATTTTATTTGCCATTCTAGGCAATTTGAGTTTGCTTTGTGGAATTAGCTAAAGTAAACCCAAAACAATGTGAGGTTAAGTGCCAATTGACAGCCCCTCCTATACAACAATAAGCTAGATGGCTTTCTGCCTAAAATAAAAATAGTAATTACAAAATGTTCATGTTTTTTAATAATGGCGACTTGAGTGGTGCGTGAGTTACGGCTCAGTTTGAGAGTTTTTTCAAACTGCTGTAGTTTATTATTGGAGAGGAATTTTCAGGATCTGTTCCCGTAGGATTAAAGATAAAGTTCGTGGCTATTAAGAGCTAAAAAGTTGAGTCGGATTGGTCCATTATTCGTGGAGATGAGGTTTTGAAAGTCGAGGTCTTTTATAGGCCTATATATATATAGCGCTGATGCGCGAAGCAAAGTGTTCGTTGCCGTAAACGATGGATTCCCTCAGTTTGTTGATCTTTTGAGTAGAGGTCGCCTCTCAAATCGGGTGAAGAACCAAGCCATCTTTACAGGCCCCCACGCAGGGGATTTTATTTGGGGTTCCTGTTGAACCTCAGAATAAAAGCCTAAAACAAAATGGGTTAGTGCACACAGGATATGCAAAAACTTAGCTGCCAAGCACTGTATACTCGGTATAAATGCATCAATGGTTAAGAAATACAAATACATATCCAGGGGATACTTAGTTCTATCCCAGGATCGTTTTACAAAATTTTAAAAATACACTGGTTTTTGCAAAATTTAAATTACAAAAATAAAAACGCTGATTTTGCAACAATTAATTTTTGCTGTCCGCGCTGCACCGAGCAGGAATTTCATACAAGCATGAAGAGAATTGGACAAAAGGCATGCAAATAAAAAAAAAACACTATTTTTGGGTTTGCAAAAGGTTACAATTTAAGGGTTTTGTAATTGTTAACTGTTAAATGATATAATCGCAACATTTAATATTCCAACCAGGCAGCCGTGCACAGAATGCTATTTTGTTTTATCTGGGAAAGCATCAAAGAAAACCTTTGGGCGCACTCCTCAGGACCTAGCTTGCGATAAGAATGGGAATAGGGGGTACTATAAGCGCATGAGCAACTATAAGCTCTATTTAAAGTTAACAGATTACCACTAGAATGTTTATAGGTTACAAAACAACTTGTTTACAAATTGAAAAAAATTAGACATTGAAGGATTTTGAGGTAGGACCCATAACTTAAACATAAAATATAACGCGGGGAGGTTTTATGGCTTATACCGAACAACCTTTTAACGACAGAGGTATCCTTTATCGCTCAGGCATAGACAGACATATTTTTTAAAGAAAAAAGTTTCATAAAAACTTAAAGGCGAGTTAGTCAGGAACCACTAGACTCCCGTAGAATGTTCCTAATAAACATTATTAAACGTGTGATTCAAGCCTTATAATTTTTCTTCCACTCAAGAAGACGTTGAAAATTATAAGGAGAGAAAACATAGGCACCTTAAAATTTAGGTGTGAAGGCCAAAACAGGAATTGGTTGAAAGTTTCTTTAAGTCTGGTTGAAGTTACAATGTGCCACTTAACAAAATTTAAAGATAAAAATTAATATTCAGTCGATTTTTACTGAAAATGAAATGTTGAATGGTTTTATGTTTTAACAAAATACCAGCTTAATGCATCGGCATTGACGTGTAACTTTCCAGGCTTCTAACGTACTGTGTAGTCGTAGTCTTGAAGGGTAAGGCTCCACCTAAGCAATCTGGGTTTTTTTCCAGACATTTGCTTGAGCCAGTGTAACGGGTTATGGTCTGACACTATCACAAACTTAGTACCATAAATGTACGGATGGAGTTTTGCTACGGACCAGACCAAACACGCACATTTTTTTTCCTTTCGTTCCATAGTGTTGTTCCCTTGCTGTTAATTTACGTTCATCTTCTCCGAACTTTTCGGACAAAACGCAGCCCATGCCACGGTCGGAACAGTCACACTATAAAATAAAAGTGTGACTGAAGTCAGGTGCGCTTAGGCCGGAAAACGTCGCTAAACCATTTTTCAAGGGTTTGTTTGGAATCGTCCCACAAAACGGTATCTGATGCTTCCTTTTTCAAGGAGTCTGTAACACAAACACAGATTTCAGAATAATGGTTCTTGTACCGTTGTTAGTAAGCGACTTGTCTTGTCCTCGGAATTGTGGTCGTTGCGGAATATCTTCCCATGGATCTTTTGATGAGTTTTTGGAGAGGTAGGATTGGTTTGATCGAAAGGATTGGTTTGAGTTGCGGTTGTCCGATTTAGGAGGTAGGTTCTTGGGCCAGGACTCAGAATAATTACTTGGTGGAGGTAGGTTTTGCTTGTTTCTGGAATGGTTTTTGCCAGGACCTCATTGTTTGAAGTGCTTCGGTTTCTTTGGGACGTCCAGGTTAGGCGCCAATGTAGGGATTAGGCCGTGGAAGAGAGAGCTCGTCTCGTGGAATGGTAGGTTCCTGAGCTTGAATCGGGTTGATTCGTTGAGGTTGGAAGTAGTGGCGAGGGCTGTGTCCCTTAAGATGAGGGTGATGTTGAAAAGTGCTCGGGTTAGCCAGTTCATGGCGTGGTACGTTGCAAATCCTGTCTTTTGAAAAAGTTGTGGAAGAATATTCTAGTGGTTTGTCATGTCCTGGTCATATGGGTTGGATGACAGTTTTCCGCACAGAGCGTTGATGGCTGTGTAGAGAACGTCTGATTGGGAGATTGCTCTGAGGCCGAGTCATGTGCACTTATCGGTGTCGAGAAGGACGGATGTTGACACTTCAGCTTTCATGGGTAGGTAGAGACCGGTCCCAAAATCAATGGTTACTTTTGCACTGAGGAATTCCAATCCTGGGTAGGTGTCGAAGTGTTTGAATGCTGTTGCTCCATCTCCTGCTGGTTGGAAGCAAGAAGATTGACGGCCAAACTTCGATGGTGGTCACTCTTTGTCCAGTTCGAGAGGTTCCCCTCGTCCTAGTATGGCGCCTCCGTTGCGTAGGAGGCACGTGAAGAGAGTTGTTGATTGAACTAGTAAGGGTTGTTGTTTTACATTCTTATCTCGAAGGGCGCATCCGAAATACGTCGTGAGGCCACGGTTAATGGCAAGTACATCATCCAGTTTGGGAGGATTGTACAAAAAGCAGTCGTGAATGATGTCTCAGCTGTTTTGAGGAGTTCCGGAAGTGGAATGTTGGTTGAATCATCAGATGCAGGGTCAGGGAACCGGACGTAACAATTCTGTCCTTGTACAGTGGGATTTGCGCTTGCCGTCGTGAGATTGGCTGTAGCATTCGTATTCTCCTTTGGATTCTGTGATGGGAACGGGAGTGGGCCAATGTTCGTGTTTGCGTTCGAGTTCGCATTCGTGTTCTCATTCGCGTTCGTAAACGCATTTGTTTTCGATCGAGTGATGTGGTTGACACAAGATGCAGAGTCCACAGTGAATTCATCGTCAGCCCTGTCAGGAGCTGGGTCGTTCGTTAATGGTGGTAGTTGATGCGAACGTCTAGATTTCTTGGACGTGCTATTAGAGGAGGAGGTTGAAGTAATCCATTTGGCCGTTCTCTTGAGTCTAGTCGAATTGGAGACTGAAGGCGGTGGCATGTTGGGTCGGTAGCCAAATTCCGAAACAGCTCAGTCCACTAGACGGTGAACTTCGGAGTGAGTGATCGATGTTGTTCGGACGAACGTGACGATAAATGAGTTGGTCCAGTTGGGAAACGTGCTTGTAGTTGCTGGTGCATCTTTTTGAGGCGTCGGTAGGCTTGACACGCTTCGAGAAAACCTGCATCGAAACTTGATAGGTGGGTGCTGGAAGCGGGCGCACGTCGTCCATCTTGCAGTGGTGAAATAGTGTTAGTGCTTGGAGGACCGTTGTTTAGTGGCGGATGATCGGCCGGAACGTTCGGATTCAGAATTGCATTCGCGTTCACGAGCACGTTTGCGTTCGCATTCGCGTTCGCCAGAGCGTTCACATTATTTGCGTTTGCCAGAGCGTTCACATTATTTGCGTTTGCCAGAGCGTTCACATTATTTGCATTCACCAGAGCGTACACATTCGTGTTCACAGTAGTGTACATGTTCGCATCCAAAATGGGTAGCAGGACCCTAGAAACAGTGGCGTCACGGTTGGTTGCAGGTGCAGTCGGGGGACAGAAGATCTCTCTGTAACCTCGGCGGGCGCTTTGCTTGACATCCTTTCTTCTTCTTGGTGGGTTGTAGAGCTTCTAGATGAACGTCAGGAATCACAAGCGTCAGGAAACAGACAAGCGTCAACTCGCTCTGGAGGAAAAATGATGGAAAACGAACGAGCCTTAGCGCTTTATATAGATACGAGTTGCGCAGTTTAGGTTATGACACTGGCCGCTACTCAGCACCGAAAAACCTCCAGGGAAACAGCAACGTTCGAGGAACTTATGCAAAAATTAACAGGTTATCATATTTTCCAGCAGTAGAAATTCTCTTTTCGATATATTATTTCATGCCGACAATTTAAAAAGAAGTTTAGTCCGATTTGAGGCAGTACCTCTTACTACTAAACTGTAGGCCTGATTGTAACGTGCGGCTGCATTTTATTTAATTAGGAGGTTGAAATAGACCTAAGGTGAACTTTCCTGCGTGAAAGATTACTGAAAACTGAAACCCAAAGTTCGTTATTTTGAATTTCCAAAACTGTAAATTCGTGTTGCTTTACTTAAAGCTTTCAATGTGAACTAAAGTGAAATGTAAACAAACATTTTATATTTGTTAACTGTCTTAATAAAACCAAGAGTTTAAAATCTCAGTTGTTTTCCCCAGTTGTTAATTGTTATAATAACACGTAAGCCACTTTTATTCTTAACTCCGGATTTCTGCAATTAACGTCACTCCACTATGGTGGCAGCGCGTACCTAGTGTAAATATTACTAGTTAAGCCTATAATTAAAATAGGTTATGGATGCTCCATTCCCTACATCGGGTCCGTATCCAAACTGTGCTTTGATAAACTACCAAATCACTCCAAAGTAATTTTTTTACCAAACCAAAGTCAACCAGATGTCGGGGATGTTACAAACACCTCAGCCGTCGCAGCATCTGCCGTTACAAAGTAGTGCATTTATGCATAAAAATAAAAGATTAAATAGTCCAGCTTAGTTAAATAATAATGCTACAACGCATTTAAGTTACATTTGAAGTTATTTGAAGCGGCAGATAATCAGGTTTTTGGATGGTCAGACAGTTTTTATAAACATTTCAAAATCGTCACCTTAAATATGAATAAAAAATATCAGACTATGCAGGATCCAAGTACATATATGTGAGGTTAAGTGCCAATTGACAGCCCCTCCTATACAACACTAAGCTAGACGGCTTTCTGCCTAAAAGAAAAATAGTAATTACAAACTGTACATGTTTTTTAATAATGGCGACTTGAGCGCTGCGTGAGTTACGGCTTTGTTTATCTGGATACTGCTGTAGTGTAGTTCAGGATCTGTTCCCATAGGATTGAAGATAAAGTTCATGGCTATTAAGTGCTGAAAAGTTGAGTCGGATTGGTCCATTATTCATAGTGTTATGAGGGTTTGAAAGTCGAGGTCTTTATAGGCCTATATATTTATATAGCGCTGGTGCGCGAAGGAAAAAAATGTTCATTGCCGTAAACGATGGATTCCCTCTGTTTGTTGATCTTTTAAGTAAAGGTCGCCTCTCAAATTGGGTGAAGAACCAAGCCTTCTTTACAGGCCCCCATGCAGGGGATTTTATTTGGGGTTCCTGTTGAACCTTAGAATAAAAGCATAAAACAGAATGGATTAGTGCATACAGGATATGCAAAAAGCTTAGCTGCCAAGCACTGTATATGCGGTATAAATGCCTCAATGGTTAAGAAATACAAATACATCCCCAGGGGATACTTAGGCCTATCCCTGGATCGTTTTACAAAATGTTAAAAGTACACTGGTTTTTGCAAAAATTAAATTACAAAAATAAAAACACTGATTTTGCAACAATTAACTTTTTGCTGTCCGGGCTGCACCGAGCAGGAATTTCGTACAAGCATTAAAAGAATTGGGCAAAAGACATGAATATTAAAAAAAAAAAAAACACGCTATTTTGGGGTTTACAAAAAGTTACAATTTAATAGTTTTGTAATCGTTAACTGTTAAATGATATAATCGCAATATTTAATGCTCTAACCAGTTAGCGGAGCACAGAATGCTATTTTTTTTATCTGGGAAAGCATCGAAGAAAACTTTGAGCGCACTCCTCAGGACATAGTGTAAACGAGCGCCACCGAAAAATGCCTGTTTTTCAAGAAAATTGAAATTTTTTTTTCTTGAGGCATCCAAAATGCCTCGCCGAGGCACATCTGGCCGTTTTTTTGTTAATGGACAGAATCACAAATTTTCAACATCTATAGCTTGCCCAAATACAAGATGCTTGGGGAAGCCCAAATCCGGACTTTCCACCAGGAAGTACCAGTAATTCACGTTTGAAGATCACCCCAAAACCACATCGCACCGTCAACATGGCCGCCATTGCTATTATTTGAACTCTGTATTTATTTACTTTCATTACTGTTATTTTTCGGGCATAAAGCCCAAACTCTAGCTTAGTTGTGTTTTAGGAGAAAGGTACTGAACCATGTGTCCATATAATGACAACCATTTTTGAAGTGTGATATTTTTTATTGTGTTTGAACGATTGCAACTACTATGAAAAATTTCCACTTAGATCAAACATTGTCCGTTAACTTTAAGGTTCAAACCTCCACTTTAACTTTATGCGTTTTAGCATATAACTAAGATAAACTATTTATTCATTTACGTAGCCTTTTTATAATAATCTTTTGCCCCCAGAGACGCTACCATATGT
>JAHWFP010234319.1:0-28224 GCA_023313725.1 Lithobius niger | reverse complement strand
ATCTGAGCACAGAAAAGAAGCAGGAAGGAAAGCAGCGTCAATTGGAGCGCTGGGGGGGGGGGCAGATGGACGAGGCAAAGTGAGAGCCAAATTCAACTGCAATATCCCGGTCATCAAGCAAAGTAGGATCGTCATTTCTCTTCAGGCAGGTAGTGGGGGCAGTCTTTCTATTACAATTAACATAAGCAAAAAAGGATTTAGGGTCCGATTTGGCTTTGAGAATGAGGGATTCCTCGTAACCGCGACGGGCGGAGCGAAGCCCGGAAACCGCAGCACTCCGGGCAGCTTTGAACAGGGCCATATTAGAAGGGGAGGGATGATCACGTAGGCGATTGTAGGCACGTTTTTTCTGTCTAATCAAGGACCTGATGTTTTGGTCCATCCAGGGCGGAGCACTTTTGGTAGATGGGGGGGGGGGCACACATAGGAATGAAGTTCTTAATGACATCAAGAATGAAGATCACATCCGGATTTATCGTGGCAACATGGAGTTTGAGTTCGTCAAGCTTGCTGAACAACCCCTGAGCGTTAAAATTCGAAAGCTTAAGAGAATGGAAAGTTTTGTTAGCAGTCCTGTTTGGCGGGTGCCCTTTTGGAGGACGAATTTTACTGTTGAATTGAAAGCACATTAAGATAAGCCTCCAGATCATCTTGTGATAAATTGTTGAGTAGTTCTTCCGAACCAGAGAGGTGCAGAGAATTTCTATCGTCGTCGCCTTCAGTCAGGTCGCTCCAATCCCTTGAGACACTAGTTTTTCCTTTTAAGTTAGCTTCAGTTTCTTTTTTTTTTCCGGATAGTAATATTGTTGTTTACAGAAGGTTGTTTACAGAAGGGTAGCTTTAGGGTAGCTGAAGCCAGGTTGTAAAATTAACGCTAATTGCTTTGTTTTGTTTTATTTTTATGTTTATTTAATTTTATTAAATAAATGTGAAGATGTTGAAAAATTGTGTTCACTTGTGTCCTTCATAGCACACTGATCGACGCCTAGTTTTTTAATCCTTATTTCATTTTACTAAGTAACTTGATTAATTCAAGTTCATTTCGCTCGACAAGCCATCCTTTCATTAGTTTAATTTTATTTGAATGTAATGCCTTTATTTTTACACCCTAACACACCTCTGAGCGGGAAGGTCATGTGATCGGAAGTGACGTCATCCGAGGGGCAGTGCGAGTGCTTCATGAGCATTCAAATTGTGAGAACTCAAAAAACTTTTTTGGAGCGTGAAAATGACGAATTAATGACAGTATTGGGTACCAAAATTGGAAGGGGGGTCTCAAAACTGGAGGGGTCGTGCGAATGCTCTATGAGCTTTCACATTGTGATAACTAAAATATTTCAGAGGGTGAAAATGACGAATTATCAACAGTATGGGGGGTACCAAAATTGGGAGGGGGGTCCCCAAAACTGGAGAAGTCGTGCGAGTGCTCCACGAGCTTTCACATTGTGATCTCTAAAAGCTTTCACATTATAAAAATGGCGAATTAGCAACATTTTGGGGGTTCCCAAAACTACACGGGTCGTGTGAGTGTTCTGTGAGCTTTCGCATTGTGATAACTCTAAAATGCTTCTAAGTGTAAAAATGATGAATGAGCAACATTTTAGGGTTTTCAAAACTGGAGAGGTCATGCGAATGCCCTTTGAGCTTTCCCTTTTTTTTTCTCCTCTACAAGTATATCGCTTTTTAAAAAAAGACAACATCCATGGATTCCTGTTCAGTTATTCTCTCTGGCAAAGCCTCTGATTTGAGAATTAATCGTAACACTCATATTCATTTGGACTCTGAAAAAAATTACGAATTGGCTCTGCTTGATTTAGACACGTACAACAGCAACTCAAAAAATAACGAAATTCAATACATGACCGATGCTAGGGCTTCCTGGCACAAAGTGTTAGTCACCCCTGGGGCAAATGAGCACAGCAAGGATGCCATTACAATTCTTCCGAATCTAAACACTTTAAGAACCGACTTGATAATTACCGATCAAAAATATGGCTTGTCCTTTTCAGGCAATAAAAGTTTGGATCCAGTTTTGGGGTTTGAATTGGGCAACTATATGAGAACTCGAGAAAGTCAAAATACAATCAACATTATGAGCGTCAATACAATTTTCGTACACGTTGGTATCATAGGCAATTCTTACCTAAACAGCGACACTCAGTCCACTTTATACTCCTTTTGTTCCAATTCCCTGCCCGGTTTAAAAATCAGAGTCCCCTCATACCGTAAATCGCGTATTAAACGCCCAGTTGGAGCTAAAGCCCACCCCCCTAAAATGCATTAAGGTCAAAATTGCGAAATTACAATGTTAACGCCCACCCCTTCATTTGCAACAGCTTGCTGCCTTTTCGAGCTCAATCCCGCTCCTCCCCTCCCACCTGTCTATATGTAGCTGTTTTTTTCTTGCCACAGAATGTTTCTAAAGCATGTTCGAATGCATTCCTCCTCCCCCCAAACTCATTGCTTTTTTTTTCGCGCCACAGAACACTTCGACGTGTATGTGTTAACGAGAAGCACGTTAAATTGCCTAAGCGAAAATCGTACACCATCTCCTATAAGTGGCAAGCAGTGGATTATTTAAGAGCTCATGGTGATAACGTGTCAGCCACAGCACGAGAATTTGGAGTTGAACGAAAAAGACTTAGAGAATGGAGAGACCAATACAACGTCCTTGTTTTAAATGACTGTGGGAAGTTAAAGCATCTTAAACGAATGCATCCAGGACGGCGACCAACTTCCGACGAATTAGATGCAGCCACCTACGAGTTTTTAGAAGTGGAACGGAGCGACGGAAGAGTTGTAAACAACAAAATGTTGATGGAATTTGCTGCAGATTATGCTGCCAAGAACGGTGTGCAAAACTTTAAAGCATCGACAGGTTGGCTACAAGGCTGGAAAAAAAGATTTGACGTAGGAATGCGTCGAGGCACAAACAACGCTCAACACGTACCGGCCGATTACAAAGAAAAACTTGACACTTTCCGAAAAAGCGTAAAAATACTACGACGACAGAATGATTACACGTTGCATAACATTGCAAACATGGATCAGACTATGGTCAGGTGAGTTAAAAACCACGACGTACAAATGCAGTAAACATTATAACGATAGGGAATTAAAATGTTGTACGTTTTTTTTTATTGTGTAGATTTGATTCAGTACCGAACACAACGAACAACGTACGTGGTCAACGAACTGTTCGTATCGTAACCACCGGGGCACAAAAAAAAGGATGCACTGTAGCCTTGTGTGGAAGTGCAAATGGGCATAAATTTCCGGGATAATTTTTAAAGAGCGGAATGGAATTATTCCACCACGTGTTAAGCAGCAGCTAATCGTTCCGGAAAACGTTAAGATCGACGCTACTACCAACGGCTGGATGACAGCCGATAAACTTCAGCATTGGATTCGTCGTGTATGGGGCAGCGATACCGACGATGTCAGAAGACTGCTGGCACTAGACAGATATCGTCCTCACATGTCTGATGAAACAAAAAAAGCTTGGCAAATCGAAACACCGATCTTGTTCATATTCCTGCAGGTTTGTTTATCTTATCACTACCGTAGTATCCATTACGCACGCGAACTTCGTTATACTGAGAGTCGACGTTATACTGAGAAAGTTGTTGGCTAATCAGACTCCAAGGTATAGCTCAGCGGTGTAGATATGACGCGCAGTGTGATTCGCTCTTGCCAAGCACGTTTCTTTCGTGCGCTCCGATTGGCCACTGCTCTCGAAGACGTCACGTTGCACGAGCGTTTGTTTACATTTTTTTTTCACTATTTAGGATGCACCGCTATCGCACAACCGATGGATGTCTCTATAAACAAACCTTTTAAGGATAAATTAAGCGAAGAATGGACGAAATGGAGGCAGACTGCGCAAAGAAATACTCGAGAAAATTTCATACAACCCACCAGACAAGATGTCCTGTTTTGGATTTCCCGTGCTTGGCGATCTATTACGGAAGAGATGATCGTAACTGCCTTCAAACGATGTGGGATTAGTACGGCGTTGAATGGCTCGGAAGAACAGCTTGTGAGCACAGAAATGCAAAACGATGACCATGAAAATTAGGGAAATATATCTGAGGATGGAGATTCCGACAGCGACATTGACTTTATGTGATGGGATGATGACGGGGAGTCCGTGTACGACGATTAACACTTTGTGACTGTGAGCTTTCTCATTGCACCACCGTCATGTAGCCTACGTAATTCTTAACTTATTCAATAAAGTTCAAGTTAAAAATTAATTCGGATTAGGCCTAATGTTGGAAGGGGGAAAAAATACATGCCTACCAATTTTTGCATTTTTACCAATTAAAGCATTAAATAAAAAAATAATAAAGATTAGGCCTAACGTTACAACGGTGAAAAAAAATATTATAGGCCTAACGATTTTCGCACGTTTCCTACCAAGTAAAAACACGTTACCGGTAAATAAAAAAAATAAAAAAACGGGTGCACGCTATGTAAGCTGTTTGTTTGCAAGTGAATAGGTTGCTTTATTGTTTCACGAGGTCAACACTCAATAAGGTAAGACAAGCAGCTATTTTTATGTGATAATGGAATAAGACGCCCACCCTATGGAAAAACAAGTTCCGAAAATAGATTACACTGGTTTTAACGCCCACTCCCGTTTTTTATCGAATTTTCCACACAAGCCCATGGGCGTTTAATACGCGATTTACAGTAATTTAATTTACCTCCCGGTGACTACAAAATTAATCAGAAATATAGTAGTTTGGTGGCTCACTTTGCAGACCAACGAGCCGTTGGATTTAAACGGTGAGATGCTCAAGGTGCGTCTTCGTTTGAGATCTACAAATTAAAAAAGGATAAAAATGCTCATGTTTGGAAAAAAGGGAAAGGACTCTTTCTTAATTTTAACTCTAATAATAAAAATAAACAAACGGTTTGATGCCTAGAAACAAAGCTTTCATCAAATTCATAACAACACTCAGAAAATGGGCGTAGTAGAAGATTACTTAAAAATCAATGACCCTTTGGTGTACGATTCATCAGTGGTGTAGCGGCGCTAACTACCTGTTCAAGGTGCTGTCAGTCTAGCACCGCCATCTGGTGTACACATCCGGCGTTATTAAAGTAGTGGAAGTGGCTGTTTTTACTTTTACGGAAAATTAGCCTGCTCTCTACGGTCCCGGTGTTGGGGGTAGGGAACTCTTATGCCTAGGCATCTAAAATATCACTACGATAATCTCATCTATCATGGCTGCCACCAGGTGGGATTTAATAGCGTTCCTGGTGTAAACGTGGACCGCCGAAAAACCTTCGTTTTGCTAAACGAAGAAATTTTTTTTTCTTTGAGCGCCCAAATGCCTCGGCCGGGGAAAACCCCAAATTTCAAATGCCTGTATCTCCCAAGAAAATGGACCAATCCGTCTCATCTAAACAGCTCTTAATAGCCACGAACTTTATCTGTTTACCCCCGCAAACAGAACACGAAAATTCCATCTAGAAGTCATTCTACAGCATTTAGAAAAACTCCCGAAACTGAAGCCGTAAAATCACCGTAGCGCACGAGACGCCATTTTCACCACTTGTAACAATTTGTATTTACTTTTTATTTTCACTTAGGCATAAAGCCGAAAACATTAGTTTAATGTTTAGAGGAGGAGCTTCCTCTGCGAAGGTACTTAATCTCCTATTTAATTGTACAGATAACTTTGTATGTGTGATATTATTTATTATGTTGAACAGCTGCAACCTTTATGAAAAATTTCTACAGCGATCGTCACCTGTCCTTTAACTTTGAAGTTATTTATTTTACTTAAACTTAAATGCGTTATAGCATTCTCTAAGCTAATACATTTATTCTTTTTATGCATTCTTAATAATAATCTTTTGCCCCCAAAACGCTACCACTAGTCCAAAAATATACAGACATCGGCAATCACCGGACACGAATTTTTGTGTATATATGTTTTGTTTTAATTCTCTACAAAACTTGACTGACCCATCCGAATGTTGCTACTAGCTTGCTCTGCTATTAAAAACCAAAAGATATTTATAAAAGATCTATTTCCATGCAATCCGAAAGTCAAACTGTGCTTAAAAACTTCGAATCCTCAATCCCCCCCCGCCAAAACTAGTTGTGGTGTATAACACTGCAGTTTTCAGTTAAAGCTTGTAAAATTTAATAGTAATACTTTATGTATTACCCAAACCAAAGTACTAAGCTTTAACACGAGCCAATTCACGATGTGCATTTGTAAATATTCAATCAATAATCAATTTCCCAATGCAAAGACCATTTCCCAAAGTTCAAGAGTTAAAAACTCTATTTGGTCGATCTCTAAACGGCTCTGCACCAAAACCCTTTGCTCTACCGACTTTCCCATTGTTCTCCAGGCCCTCCACCAATCAGACCCCCGTAGCTCTCCTCGGCGTCCGCGCCTTGGTCCAGAAAATCCGCTGCTCCAGCATAAAAAGCCCCAGTTGCCCTCCCTCTACAGCTCAGTCAGCACAGCTCACAGATCTCTCAAGCTAGACGGGTCACGCCGGTCGGGTGTGGAGATGTCACGTCCTGGATTGCCATGCCGGGCAAAATGGTAGTGTTTGTAAGTAAACTAGTTTAACTTTAGAAGTTTATCTTTAGGACCCCCCCAATTCTAAATTTATAGTCTAAAGTAAATTAACCTCTAGCTTGGAGTCTTTATGGTTGGTAAGCCTTATCGGCATTGCTGGTCTTTACCACCATAATGTTAGAGTAGGCATCTCTTTCTAAAAAGCCAGTTTCTTACTTTGTTCATTTTGTAAATGTAAACAAAGGGACGGTTTGATCCTCGCGAGGAAAAATAACTGTGGGACGACTTGAAAACTACAGTTGTCAAATATAGTTGTAACTTAGCAGACACGGTTCAGCTTGCTGGGTATTCCTCGATAGGAACCCAAGATAAAAATGCTTTTTCTTGTCTAAATTAAGTGTTTAAGAACAAACATCGTTGTTCTTGTATCCAAGTGAATTTCTAATGTAAATTCTTGATTTATTTGTTTTTGCCAAACTTGTCAAAAGCTGAACTAGTGAACTAAATGTAAAAGTGTTATTTTTATCATTCTGTTGTTTTAAAATAAAAACCAAGAGTTTTTAAACCTCAGGTTCGTTCCCTAGTAAGATTAATTGTTTCTAGTGTAAATTATTATGTAGCCCATTTTAGCTTTATACTTCGTTTAAGCAATTAAATTAATCCACCGTTGGTGGCAGTGTATTACCGGAAGCATTAAGGTTAGGCCTAGAATAGGACACCGACGCTCCATCCCCCATGCCGGGACTGTAGCCCATGCTGGGTTTATTATCGTAAAAAGTCGTAATAACCACGTAACCTGATGCAAAGAAGTACTCGTCAACCAAGGATGTCGGGGGCGCTACAAGCACCTCAGCCGTCGTAGCGTCCGCCGCTACACTGGTTTTAAAGGGCAGTTGAATTGACTAACCTTAAAACTAGCTATTAATCAAACGAAGTCGAATTCGTTAAAAAAAAATCTTGGTAGTTTTTAATAAAACATAGAATGTAAAATTATTAACGGTTACATTGGCTTCAACTAGTTACAAAAAATTAAGTTCAGTGAACTTCAAAATAAAGCAAGGCAAATTAAAATAAACTTCAAGTGTTTACATTAAAACATCGGCGGTTTGCAAACAAGTTTTGTTTACATACTAATTTTGACAAGTCAAAGTTTTGTTTAGGTCAAATCCATGAACGTTTACTGTTTGTTCAAATCCATGAACGTTACTAGAAAAACAAGTAGCTTTTAGTTTTTGTAGCAATCAATGCACCCTATCACCTGTAAGTATCAGAGTTCTATCTAGAAGGCCTGACTGCTTCAGTAATACCTTACGTGATTTTGGTGAAGTTTTAGATTAACCCATTTAGTTAAAATAAAAAAAAATAATAATAATAGCTCTGTGGCTAATATTAAAGTCGGGTTTTTTAGGAAGTGGTCCCCAAACACTTAAGTATGCAGAGAAGGTTGGTCAAGAATGCCGATGGCCTAACTCTCTACATATCACGAAAAATTGCCTAGTCGGATGTAAAGTTTAAACTATAAAATTTTGAATATCATTTCCAAAAAATTAAATTTTCAAACGTTAAACTAGTTTAAGTCCATAAACTACTACCTTCTGTTCTGCCCGGCATAGCAACAGTGGAAAGACATCCCGATCCCCTCAACGGGAGTAGCGACGGGCGGCAATTCGTCTTTGAGCTTGGCTCTCGACTAACACGTAGCATGTTTGGTTATATAGGAGTAGATCGGATCCTGCTAGGCACCCCCACTCATGAAGCACGGACCCCAGGGAATGCGATTTTAGTATTGCGAGTGTTGTGACGTCAGATGACGATGGTGCACATGTGGTCGGCAGAAGGTTGGGTCTGCCGCTAGGCAACGTGATTGACAGTTCACCGGAAGTTTCGCTCGGCTTGGACGATCAAGAGTAAGAAGCTGCTGTGAATGGCTAAGGGAACATTTTCTTAAGAATATTGCAACCTGATTGGCGAAGGGCCGTTCGGTATGGTAGAGCAGTGTTTGAACGCATGAGCGGCAACTGACGATGAAGCCAGCGCTGCTTTTAAGACTGGAACACTAGAAAGGCTTTCGAATGTCAACGGATTTTTCTCTAACTATCGGTTATGTACAACTGAATCTATTTAAAAGAAGGATACTGTAGATTGAATTGCCGTTGGTCAGGGATCGTTGCTGAGATGCCAATAAATCGACGTGAATTATTAGTAATAAAAAAAAACATATTTACAAAAATTGCGTTTGCCAGAAGGTAGATCGTAGAATTAAATGCCGTTCATATAAAATAGTTTAAATATAAGCTAGTTGGTTTGGGAATAATTATCCCTCATAAGCTGAAGCAGTTAAGCTAAAAGATGTTTGATGTTTTCATAACAAAATCGCCGCAACATGGCCACTACTACAAGGTAAAAATAAAGTCAGCAAGCAAAAGGTTTAAATGTTTCAATACATGTAATATGGTAGTGCAGTACCCCTAGCACACACTAATCTGTGGCTTTATGCCCAAGAAAAAAAAATATTATGTTTATACAGTTGCACAAACGAAGTTACGTTGTCGGCATTTCGGATGGTGAAATGTAGATGAAAGGGTCCATAATTAAATTCACAGTTTGGTTTTGTTTTTCAGCGAGAAAAAAAAGAGAGGCTTCGGAGCTCCCACCATTACAGTGGAGTCTTACACGTACCACGAATACAATCCAATTGTTGGCACTAATCTCAACAACGTAAATTCAAAAATCCGCATACACTTCGAAAATCAAGATTTATTTCAACACGTTGCCAACAGTTACCTCCTGATTAACCCTTTTAGGCCTAAGCGACGATACATCGTCATCGCAATTCGTATGTATCGTTAGCCCGGTTCAGCCAAGTTCTACGCCCTGTTAAAAAAAAATTTCCTATTGCGTACGTCGGAGGCATAACTCTGATTGAATTACGTAATTTGGAACGTATATTTTCGGTTTATTTAGGTTAATTTAATTCAATATCGTCTATTTATTACCTAAGTCGATGTTATTGTTGGCATCGTCGCAAAAATGGACGTGAAATTGGTTTATTTGCTGAAAATAGCCCTTGGTTCAAACGATCGTATATCCGGAACGACGCAACATACAGCCGCCATCTTGGTCACGTTCGAGAGAGAGGATTCCCAATTTACTGGCCTGCGAAAAATGACGTCATCAACTCCAACATCACTGCCTGTATTCCTCCAATGGAATGTCCTGTTTCAACGACCGTTGTTCAAACGCTTTGGCCTCGCGAGCTATCGCGAGCGCTGATTGGCTCATTCGCGGCACGTGACTCTTCGGCCGTTCGCGAGTGACGTCACGCGAAGCGAGTCAAGGTTGCAGCCATTGGCGCCAGCAGCAGCATTGCGGGCAGCCGGTCATTATGGCGTCCGGCAACGATTTGGTAGTGAGCTGTAATCGATCGTAAATCTCGAAGAAATAAAGCAACTTTAAACTATTTTTACGGTAATAAAACATAAAATAATGATTTCGGAAGTAATAACACGCGTTGTGACGGAAGAATATCGAGTGGATGTTATCATTCTGAGTAATAATATAATAATATAATAATATAATAATATATAGAGACGATGCTCGAGGCATCCACCCACCCAAATTCCCCGGCGGCAGATGTTAAGTGGAAGAAGTACCACCATTATTACAGTTGTTTTTTGCCACATGAGGGAGGAAACCGGAGTACCCGGAGGAAACCCTCGTGCAACGGGCGGGAAACAGCCGGAGAAAAACCCATACATATACACTTCCCATCGCCAGGATCGAACCCGGGTCTGTACGAAACCAGAGATGTACACTGGGACCAGGACGCCTATCGAATCTGACGCCCCAGTGCTCGCAGCTACCCGTGCACCCTGTAAGTACTGTAACTTAAAACTTCGTTATCGGTATTCACGTAGTCGACTTCTGGATTTTTTTTTTCCGCTAATGACCAAGTTGTCGACGCGCCATTAAGCCTCAATCCCCCTCAATTCTGGATTTTTTTAAATAATGAAAACGTAGGACGATGGTCCCAATTATATTTTCGGTCAATACTTTACAATATAATTATTACGTCTGCGAATTTTTATACTCCTAGACGGCATAGTTTTTTTATTACAATTAATCTTCGTGAGGCATGCAACTTGTTAATGGCAGCCGTGTTGCAGCCCTAGGCAACAACACACGGGAATTGAAAAAATGGCGTAGGCCTGAAAGGGTTAAAGGGAGGCTGCTGAAGGACGATGACTTGGCTTACGTGGACACTGAAGTAGCTAGTCTTATTAATAATGCTCCCATGTTCCTGTTTTCTAATACCAATTACCATCTTGGTGATAAATAAGCCGAGTTAAATTATCCTGGGTTCGGTACTCTGATGAAGGGACTGCTCACTTAGGTTCGGCGGAGCAACCAGCTTTGCTCGGCCAGTGCTGGGCGCTGGACAGTGCGGCTTCAGTTGCGGCTGAACTAACAACTTGGGATTCAAACAGCGGCACGCGTCCATCATCGTTGAAACAACTTCCAAGGGAAGCTTTACATTCGCCATCCCGTTGAAACACGTCATGGGATTTTTCGAAAATTACGATAAGAAGCGGCCGCGACCAATGGCAAAGTCGTTCTAAATAGCATCAGCTGGCTCGTGCGCCACATCGTAGCTTCGGACGAGCAAAAACTTAAACTCTACAATCTCATCGATCACGGAGCGACCGTGGATTTGGAATTCAGGCACTGGCATTACGATAGCTTCACCTGGCGCATGCTGACTACTTCTGCGGTCGAAAAAACCTAGGTGGATAGTTCTTGCTTTTCAAACTAACAGGCAGGCCTTTTATTTAAAAACCCGGGCTTGTTTGACCACTGCAGTCTGCAAGACGCTCACGTGACTCTAAATGCCGAAAGATATCGATTTCTCGATTTGAACGCTAATTATACCACTGGTGAGTATGTTGGTCTCTACAGAATGGCACAGCAATTTAAGCAGCTTTGCTGTGACACCAACGACTTGAATTACGACTTTCTTCAGTTCAAGAAAGCCTATCCCCTCGTGGTGTTGGATTGCTCCAAACCGTCCTAGAAGCTTCAATCTGGAATCGTGGACGTACAAGTTAAACTGAAGTTTAGAGCAGCAGTGCCAGCTAACACTACTTGTCACGCCCTGCTCACTGGCGACAGGAAAATGAATCTAAAGTTGGACAGAGGCAAAGTCAAAGTTGTTTATTAAATAATAATAATAAAAAGACAATACGGCGCTCGAAAGATGATCGCGAAAAAAGAAAGGCACTGTTAGGACCGATTTTAGCCGGTATTGGAGGGTTGGCGGGAGGGACTGCTGGGGTGGTATCTGCCGTAAAAAAGGCACAAAACGATGCACAAATTCTGGCTGAACTCGTGCGGCATCACAAGCAAGTGGAAGGTTCCGGCTCGAAGAAAAAAAAAACTAATAAAAAAACTAAGGAAAAATAAATTGCCCCGTGGCAGAGGTCTTTACTTAAGGCCACCCAGGGTTTAATCGACTTTGATAAACCTTTAACGAACGGATTGGCTAGAGTGATGAAAATTCCAAAATTTACAGATACTTTTAGTAAAGACATGCTTCCTTTAAAACTTAGGCCTACTGGCGAAAATGGAATCGTAAACTTGGAAGATTTCCACGACGGAGACGGAAGTCAGTGGGTCGCTTATTCAAACGTATCGGGAGAACCATGTTATTTCGATAGTTTTGGCAATGTGGGCCCTCCCCGGTCCGTGGTTAACTACTTAGGACCGGGACTTAAGTACAATTACGAACTCGTACAAAACTTTGACCAGATATGGTGCGGTCACTTTTGCTTATTTTTTCTAAGCGCCTTCTCTAAGGCCCGTAATTACGAAACTGGAATGAAACGAGTTAAAAAGTTGCGTGTAAATCTAACTGGAAATAAATGTCTTCTGTTTGAAAATCTTCGAGCGTGTGTACCGTGATGTCCGAATTTTTTTCTATTTTGTAAGGAATGTCGAAAATGCTAGTTGTTGAATGCTCGTCCTATATTTTAGTACTCAAAAAGGTTTTCGTTCCTGCTTTACACTTAGCAACGATTTCTATGCTTGGATCGCTGCAGTATAAAATTACTTTACGAATTAAACCAGAACTAGTACTTATGAAGCTTGAAAAAGGTCCTGAATTTACGAACCAGTCGACTTCTTTAGCCAACGGGCTTTTCATGCTGAAACTGATTAGCATGAAATAGTTTTCATGGACAAATTTCTTTGTAGCCGCGTCACTCGGTAAAGTAGGTTCGTTTAGATTTCTAAGAAGTTTGGTCGCGGCATTGAAGTATTTTTTCTGCTCGTCTTGTAACAAGCAGTTACTGTCGATAAATACTTTAGTAACGGCATCGTTCGGTAAGGTAGAATTCTAATCGGTTTGTGCGTTGCATTGAAGTATACTTTCTGGTCGTCCTGTAACAAACATTTCCTGTCAACGTACACTTTTGTTGCCACATCAACAGCATGCCGGGGGGAAGCTACGTCTTTAATTTGCTTCTTCTTCGCGTAAAAATTCGCGTCAGCTTCATCTAAGTACAACATATTTTTTTTCGATGCTGGAAATTGTGGAAGCCAACTCGTCGGCGAGAAGAGTAATGGCAGGAGGCAAATCGGTTTTAAGTTTCTGAACGTCCGTTGCCAGAGTACCGATCTGAGAATAATTTGCCACGTCTAGTTGATTAATTAGACAACAACATTGATTGATTGATTGATTAATTGTTAATTTAGTTGATGGCAGCTCCTACTTAGGTTAAATGCTTACTTTGCATATCGTAGTTGTTTTCGGGGGTTAAAACGTATCCTAGTCCTGGCTGTCGTTCACCCCCTTCCCCCCTCGCCCTTTTCAATGCTTGTCCAAACTTATTGACTGACATCCTTTTTTTTAAATACGAGAAATTTTTCAAAATGTACTGATAAGGCTTATTTTCAAAATTTCTCGTATATAATTAAAGGAAGAACCTCAAAATAAATAATAACCTCAAAATGTCTTAAACATCCTGGCAAACGAATCTTTCCTATCTCTTGCAAATAAACTTGCTGAAAGTTAAGAAAGACAATGGTACAAAGATCAACAACGGTGTAAAGTTTTCCTTGTCTCCTTCCATTCAGTTCCAAGATTTAACGGGTACTGGGACTCCCATTTCGGACGAAAAATCGAAATATAAAGATTGGATTTCGCCCAGCGACCCGGAAACTCAAAAACTGTTGAAAAATCTTAAACGGTACATCTGTAAAAAATCGAGTTTGATGAGTAAAAACCCGTGTTTTTGACTACTTTCAATTATCCCAATTCTATACACGTGGCTTACCCCTGTTACCCTTCTTGCGAAAAGGTGAACGAAGGTAATGGAAAGTTCTGTCTTAGAACTTGGGTGTACGAGAACTTTCACAAAACTAAAGGGAAACTTGACAAAAATGTTATCGACAAACCCTGGTTCAACTTGCCATCTTACAACGCTTTAAACTTGACGGAAGTCACCGGGAAAATTACCGCGGTGTACGTCACTGACTATTCTCCCAGCAACGTGAAATTATGGTGCAACATAGAATATGGAGTAGCTCATTCAGATGTTTGCAATGATAAATTTACCAACGAAAACTTTATGGGTTGGTAACTGTGTAAACATTAAGAAAAAATGTGTAAATAATAAAAAAAAAAAGTTATGGAAATTAAAAACTACGACTTCTTCGTGCCTAAGAAAGAACCTAAAAACCATTCATTTCTACCCTCGAATATCTGATGTTTAATTATAGGCCCCGCGAGTTGCGAAAAAACTAACTTATTGTTTAATTTCATCTGTAACGAAAGATGGCTCGGCTACGACCGGTTATTTATTTATAGTAAAACTTTATGTCAGTCAAAGTAAAAAGCTTTGCAGACTATATTTGGTGAAATTGAGGAAAAAATTGGACGGAATGTAGCTTTTTTCACGATTCTCAAATTGATTTAATTCCTCCCGAAGAACTGGACCCAAACTTTTAAAACCTGATTGTTTTTGACGATTGTCTTTTAGACAAACAAAAAAACATCAAACGTTACTTCGCTCAAGTGCGTCATTCGAACGCTGATGTTTTTTATTGCAGTCAGTCCTACACAAGAAATCCAAAACAAGTGGTCGGAGAGTACGCGAATTTATTAATCCTTTTCCCTGTTGATGAGTTAAATTTAACCCTTTAAGGACTGCGTGCGCGCTAAGAACTTATAACTGACTTGAAGAAAAAAAATCGCAGCTTCTCACCCAGTTGAGGTAAGGGAATGAAACCTCTGTCATTTTTATCCTTAATGATCTGGCTTTCATATCCCAGTTTAAATTTTACTGTAATTGGCTGGAGGTTTTCGATATGTCTTGTAGAAAAGCTGTAAACAATGATTATACAGCGGGCGCATTCGGGTGCACCCGTCCTTAAAGGGTTAAAACATGTTTACGAGAATCACGTTGGCCCCAACATGGAATGTTCGGCTTTAAAACGTTGTGTCAAAATTGTTGGAAAAAGCCTTATGGGTTCTTATCGATTAAAAAACGTTAAACGAGGCGAGATATAAACATTCGTTTTTGCCTATTAAACAAAAGAATGGAGACAAAACGAGAAATCGCAAAACTCAAAAATTTTTAAATCGATGTTTGGGCGAGAGAGAGCAAGGAAAATTCCTAGAAGACTTTTTTTTAAACCGGTAGTAAGCACCCTGAAACCGAGACCGGTCTTCGGTGCAGCCACGCAAATTACGCCGATTAAAAACACTC
This sequence comes from Lithobius niger, assembly GCA_023313725.1. Lineage (NCBI taxonomy): Eukaryota > Metazoa > Arthropoda > Chilopoda > Lithobiomorpha > Lithobiidae > Lithobius > Lithobius niger. The sequence goes on along the minus strand of JAHWFP010234319.1, from coordinate 12,908 downwards.
TAGCCACACAAACTATCCTGATTAAAAACACTCTAGCCACATAAACTATGCCGATTAAAGCTTTCAAAGAGGAAGAAAGTGAAGAAGATAACTACGAATCATTGGGTTTATCACCGTCCCCTGCAAGTACTCCTAGTGAGAAAACATTGGCAACCCCTCTCGATTTCAGTCTCGCCGAATATTCAAGTCCGGCTGAAGCTCCTATAATGCAAATTCCTCCTAAGTCCAAAACCGAATACGCAACTACGAGCACCGGTCCTAAACCCACCACTTCATATTCCACAGTACAAGCAAGACGCATTTCTACCCCGCCGGAACTCTCTAACATAGTTACTCTAAGGTCCCTCGATAGTTTGTTACCTGGTCAGAATATTGGAGAAACTGCTAAATATTTCTTGATAAAATTTTTCGAAAATCACAAGGACACTGACCCAATATTCGGGTTACAATATGACAGGAAAATGGGTGAGCTGACCTTCGGTAATAAAGTGGTCAATTTTTGGGTCCAATCATCATGAGTAAACGCATAGTGATCAACAACAGATGCGGAACCCCCTCTTCTTTCTCTCTCTCCAATCTCAGTTGGAAATGGAGGGGAAGGGAGAGGAACCAACCAAGCAATCTTCATCATTTTGAACCCATTCCACAATGGAGAAAGTGAGTCCACCTTATCTGCTGATCCTGCAACCAAGCCCCTGCACGCAAGGCTTTGCACCCTATTTCGATCATCATCTTTCAAGCAACAATCGTCAATCAAACTAAAACTTTCATCAGTCAACTCAAGCTTTCCACAAAGGACCCTCAGGCCCCAATCCATCTTCCTCCATCCTCAGGCTCACCCAAAATCCATCCTCAGGCTCACCGACATGATCTTCACTTCACCCATCACCTCAAACCTACTCTAAAGGTCAACAGATCCTTCAACCAAGAGCCCCTGTTCCACCCTTCAAGGAATCGTAACCAAGACGTCTTCAGGATCCACATCACAAAAGAGGTAACCAAGGTTTCGTGTCTAATCCTAGTTAATGACGAACCCCTCTTTCCCTCTGAACTGAAAGAGTTTTTCTATTTTAAAAAAACCACTCTTAAAAATGAATCCAACTCTCACCAAAATCTACCCTCAAACTGTCTCCTAATTTCAGACAGTCGAAATCATCCGACTTTCCGACCAAATTCAAACTAAATTCATTTGCTTCTCAATCAAAATTTTTTAATCTTAACATCCCACACAACGAAAAATCCTTCAATTAAAGTTCAAGGAGTCTGTGACCCCAGGGGACGCCAGCTTTGGAACCTTAGGGTACTTGCCAAGAAGATGCCTGCCACCAATTTGATGAGGTCAAACTGTGAATGCAAAAATTCACAGATAATGGAAATTTTCCCACGGCAACAAGAACATAAATTTGCCGGCTCCCAGGACGGGCCGGCTGAAATTTGTTTCTTTAACCTAAGAAAATATATATTACTTCATCCCACCCTTCCTCTCCTCTTGAGTCACCTTCTAAGAGAGAGAACAAAAGATGCTGAGCCCTCATAGCAAGCTCTTTTAACAGGAGTGTGCGTATGTTCACTCGTGTTACCAAGCTAGCTGGATCCAAACAACTTTAAAACTCTATGATGTAACACAGCAAACATAATGCAAAAATTCACAGGTAATGGATATTTGGTTAGGCAAAAGAAACAAATTTCAACTGGCCAGTCCTGGGGCCGGCAAATTTATGCTTTAAATTGGGGCATTTAAAGCAAAATCGAAGCGATTTAGCACATAATGAATGTAAGTATTTTTTAGGTTAGTAAAAACTAATTTGAATCGGTGTTAAATTTTCGTTATTTTTTTTTTTACAGACTTCTGTAGAAATGGGTGCTAAAGTCTTGCAGTATTTGCTTAAATCCATGATGTATATTGGCCTGATAACCATTACATTTGGTTATGCTTATTCCTTCCTGTTGCTGCAGGTATATGGTGGAGAGAACCTTAGTTCTGGCTCTGGTAAGCTTTACTGTTTACTGCTTTAATATTTTTGAGTGCCGACGGGCTCATGCTTAGTTCACTTGAAATCAAAACAAAAAGCAATATGTACGCTTTTAACAATGTGTTGTCGAACAATGTGTTGACGACTGCAAATTTTCGATTGTTTAATTGTCAAAGTTTCACAATCCTCTTCAACCAACTGCTACTTTCACAATTACAAAATCGCAAATTCCTAGTCATCAACACATTGTTTTACTTTTCACCTTGGCAAAAGCATAGTTATTGCTTTTTATTTTGTGAAATTGCAGTATGTTAAACTGTTGAAAGTTTTTTGTTTGGTTATAAATTAAATTAAAGGGGGTGTCGGCAAAGGCTGACTAGCCTCTAGTTCCCAAGCAAAGATTAAAACCAAAGATTTAATCTTTGGTCAAATAAAAGCTTCCAGTTATCAACACTGGAGGCACTAACAATGAGTCGTGGCAACTTATTCCACACACTGAGAACTCACTGCGAACTCGCATTTCTTGTGTTAGTTTTGAAAGATCTAGGCTGCAGTTTTAGGCTGTGACCACGAGTAATATTAGAGTAGGCAAGAGTGAGCAAGAGTGAAGAAGTGTGATATGAAAAAGTATTGTAGCCTTGGAGAATCATGAAAACAAGAAGGTACCCCTTGTCAAAGCGAGTACTGAGGAATGTAAGACCAAGGCGTGCCAGCCTTTCGTGGTAGGGAAGACCAGAAAGGGCGATCGTCTGTTCAAGAAGTTGGAAAGATTTCTAATAAAATGGTCTCCATGTTTGGGTGCAATACGGAAGATGGGTCGTACAAAGTATGTGATTAGTTTTAACATGAAAGGATGATACCTGAAAATAAAATTACCAGTACGTCTAGCTTTACAAGCAGCGGCAAGTGCCTGGGAATGAAATGTTGAGTGAGAATCAGCGATGATTCCAAGATCACAGATTTCGGTAACAGATTGGAGAATTGTAGAACCGAGGGAGTATTTCAATTTAGGATTATTGTGGCCAATATGTAGGACCTTGCATTTAGCATAGTTGAAAGAGAAACTATTTTGGTTGGCCCACTTCAGAAGGGATTTATAATGGGTGGAGTTGAAAATGTAGGCACAGGCATTTTATTTTATTTTTTAATTTACTCAAGACATGAGCATAACTTTAAACTATACAACAACTCAGATGTTTGAATTGCTAATTTTGTTCACTACAAAATAAGATTATTTCTTTAATATGCTACTTGTGTCAAATTTGTTGGATTTTGGTAAATAATTTTTCAGTGGTAGGAAACTTGAATAAAGCTTGGAAACTTGCACCATTTACAAAGCTCTTTTCGAGCTGGTTAAAATGGTATATTGGAATGACAAAATTGGTTCAAATTCCAAGAAATTAATTTTAGCAATAGGGCTAAGATCATTGTAAAAAATAATTTCATGCATGATTACTTTAATGTCCCACACATCTGTAATGCAAATGTTACTCTGCATTACGTCAACATAGTGGAATAGCATTGGCATCTGAAATATTTGCAAGTAACATCAAAGCTCATTTGGGATGTTTCACAGTTAACGTGTAGGATTAGCTAAGACCAGTTTTCATGCTTTTCAAAGTTTTTAAGAGTACTCTTTTCAAAAGTTACAATGAATATGCTCTGTTTTTGCCTTACAAGGATTGTGTAACAAAATGTATAATAAAAATTATGAGAAAAGTTGAGTTAAAGCTGGTTTCCTTGATTTGGGCCCATGCACAAACAAGTTTTACCACAAATTAAAATTTCAATATAGGGCTTCCACAAAGTTCCTTAAATCACATATTAAACATGGGCTTATCGGAAAGGAATCATTCGGTTTGCTTGGTTTGGGATAAGGCGTCCTTCAAGTTTTCGACCCTTGTTGGACACAACAACATCGAGGAATGGAATTTGATGTACTTTCTTGATTTCCACTGTGGTTTCGTGATTGTGGTTCCACCCATTCAGGGTGCTGCAAACACAATTTGCCTAGTTATTGGAATAGTAAATCAAATCTTGCAGAAATATCAGACGAAAAATGTAAAAAGCGTCAAGCAAAGCGAGCAGCGATGCTGTCAGCCAAAAATGAACAAATTACTGAAACAGTGCCTCACCAACTCCGTCTACCGACGGAAAATGACACTATAGGCCTTATAAATGAAGTAGGCCATGGCAAAACAGGGCAGACCAGTACAAACACTAACGAAACTGCAATAAATTGCGCAGTTTGCAGAGTAAAATTAGGACACCCAAGGCTACATTTGATATTTAATATTGGGCACATCAGCAAGTTAGTGCTTTTAAATTCCGGAAGTGAATTATTACACATTTCAAATTAGTAAAGTGCACCGAAACATCAGCACCTAACCCAGTTGATTTAATGGAAATTGGGGGCCAGAAAGTTAGAGCACATAGATATTTGACTACTGAAATCCGTAAATGAGGGTTCACAAGAAAGCTGCAGTTTAGAATCATTCCCGACAACAGTTTCGGAAGAATACATGTTTGAATACATTATGATTCTTCTCGAAACAACCAGAATTTGGTTAAGTTAAATCGCTCGGAGTATATATCGGAAATAGGAGAGGTCAAGTTTAAACTATCTACCTCCCCACATGATTCTTGGCAGACACACGAACATGCTTGACTTGGGCTTAATCATGGAAACTGATTCCCCACATGGTTCACCCATGATTATTGTACAGAAAGAAGATGCCATTCCTAGTCCGGTAGCTGACTATACCGTGAGTTCCACTTTGCAGCAAGCTAAATACATTCCTCAATGTTGGGAATGAGATAGTCTTTTGTGACTATCTCATTCTCAACATTGAAGAATGTATTGAGCGTGCTGCAAAGTGGAAATATATTTCCATCTTTGATCTCAATAGAGGATTCTGGCAAGTGTGTCGTACACCACAGGCCTCACTTGCAACCACCATCACAACACCCATTGGGAAGTTTGCTTCCCTCATGATGAACATGGGGATGAAAAACGCTCCATTTTGCTTTCAGAAGCTTATGGATAATGTCACTCTTGGCATGGAAGAGTACGTCACACCGTTCCAAGACGACACTGCTGTAGGGGCCTAAACATGGCCGCGGCATCTCGAAAACATTTTCAATTTCCTCTCAACTATCAAGAAGGCCAGGTTAACTGTTAACGCAAAAAAATCGCAGGTCGCTTGCAGCAAAGCAACTTTCCCTGGCCATGAAGTTGGCAATGGATCCCGTACACCCTCTGAGGTGAAGGTCTTGGCCGTGCAAAAATTCGCACGACCACAAACTAAGAAAGATGTCCGTTCATTTCTCGGTTTGGTAGGATATTATCAAAGATATATCCCGCACTATTCTGAAATCTGTGCATGTCTTACATACTCCTTGAAAAAGGATGCACCAGATCCCGTCATTGGGATGAGTCTAAGCAAGCTGCTTTTGACACTTCTGACTGTTCTGACCATGGTATGGGTTGCGTTTTGTCACATGTGTTTAGAGAAGATGAACACTCCTGTCTTTACGTTTCACGTAAACTGACAGCATGTGAGCAAAACTATGGAACTACAGAAAAAGAATGCGCGTGTTTGATCTGGTCTATTGCCAAATTGCGTCCCTACATCTATGGAACAAAATTTGTCATAGAATCAGATCATAACCCGTTGCACTGGCTCAAGCAAATGTCTGGTCGAAAAATCCCCAGATTGCTTAGGGGGAGCCTTACCCTACAAGATTACGACTATACAGTTAGTTACAAACCTGGAAAGTTTCACGTAAACGCTGATACTCTCAGCAGGTATTTTGTATAAACATTAATTGTTAAAACACTTCATTTTCAGTACAAATTGAGTGGAAATTGATTTTTATCTTTAAATTTTGTTAAGTGGTATATTAAAAGTGCAACCACACGAAAAGGAACTTTCGGCTATTCCCGTTTGTGACTTCACACCTAAATTTTAATTGCCTTGTTTTCTTTCCTTATAAATTTCTGCCTCTTCCTGTGTGGAAGAAAGTTTGAACGACACGTAATTAATATTCATTAGGGATGTCTATGGGAGTCTAGTGGTTCCTAGCTAACTCCTCTTAAAGTTTTCATGAAATGTCTTTCTTTAAAAAGTAGTCTGTCTCACCTCTGAGGGAAAAAGGTTAACTGTCGTTAAAAGGTTGCTGCGTTATTATCCATAAAACCTTCCAGTGTTGTATTTTATGTTTAAATTATGGGTCATTCCTAAAACCCTTCAGTGTTAAAAGTTTTAAATTATAAATAAGTTGCTTGGTAACCTCAAGCCATTTCAGTGGTAGCCTGTTAACTTTAAATAGAGCTTATAGTTGCTCATGCGCTTATTGTACTCTCTATTCCGATACTTATCGCAAGCTAGGGGTATTTTTTCGATGTTTTCCCAGATAAAAAAAATAACATTCTGTGAACGGCTGACTGGTTAGAGCATTAAATGTTGTGATTATATCATTTAAATGTTAACGGCTACAAAACCCTTAAACTGTAACTTTTCAAAACCAAAAATAGTGGTTTTTTTTTTAGTAAATGTCTTTGCTCCAATTTTCTTTGTGGCCTGTACGATTTTCCTGCATGACGCAGCGCGGACATCATAAAGTTAATTTTTGCAAAATCACTGTTCCTTTAAACATGTAATTTTTATTTACACAAAAATATCTTGAGCCACAAAAACGTCAGTACCCCACAAATACAAAACAGCAATTTTTATTTTTTGTAAACAGTGTATGTCATGACTTGTGATGATGTATTTCATAGGAGATGTATTTCTCGGGAGGTGTATTCCTCTATGCATTAATTAATGCAAGGTAGTTATACGGCTTGGCAGTCTTGTTCTTTGACATGTGTTGTGTGCATGGACCCTTTCTGTTGTAGCTATTATTCGGGGTTGCTTCAACAGGAACCCCAAATAACATCCTCCGTGTGGGGGCGTGTAACAAGGTCTCGTATCAGACAACATTTGTGAGGCCACCTTGACACCAGCCATCGAAAACCTGAGGGCAGAAAATCTTCGTTTCACGACGAACATTTTTTTTCTTGGCGCTCCCGCACCAAAAAGACCTAGCAACTCAACTTTGAATATCTCCATGGAAAATAAACCAAATCGACCCATTTCTTCAGCCCTTAAAAGCCCAACACATCCTCTACAATTCCACTGGAACAGATTATCAAATTTCATCTTCATTGAAAAACGGCAGCAGTTAAAAAAATCGTCCAAACTGTACCGCAGCGAACGCAACTTCCGGTCGCCGTTTTCCAAAACACTGTATATTTTGTAATTTATTCTTTCAGGTATAAAGCCAAACACACTAGCTTAGTTGTGCAATAGGAGGGGCTGCCATAACGGTACTTAACCTCACATACATGTAAGGATACACACCTAGAACGATATTTTTTATTTGTAATTCGAGTGACGACGTTTGTTATTTATGAAAAATGTCCGACCATCAATTACACTTGTCTGCTTCTGCAAACAGTTTAAAACTAACCTAAATGCGTTATAGCATTATTTATTACTAAGCTTGTATATTTAATCTTTTATTTTGTGCACAAATGCACCTTAGTATAAATTTAAATTCTTGCCATGAACCCTACTGGAGCTCTTCATGCGTCTCAGTGTTATTTTACTGGAACCAGCTTTATTACATGTTTGTTTTCATTAAAATCTCCAACCAAAACTCCGACCGTAGCTACCATTCCAAAGTCGAACGCAACTAGCTTTTCCATCTATTAAATCATGCAGTTAAACTGAGTACCGTAAATCGTGGATTAAACGCCCATGGGCTTATGCAGTTAATTTGGCAAAAATAGGGGGGTGGGCTTTAAATCAAGCATGATCAATTTTCTAACCTTTCTGGACATCTATTACAGAAAATTCGAAGCTTCTGAACGATCTCTGAAAGACCGATTTTTACATCCTTTTATTTGCTGTGAAGGAGGAGGAGGCTTAGGTGAGTGATGGCCAGGCCTTGTGCAGGTGCTAGGAGCTAAAGGAGGGAGAAGGGGCCAGTAAACATAGCAAGCAGTACTATCTTTATTCACATCACATAAATTTTATATAACTTTTCGTAGAAAAAAGACAATTTCAGGGGTGGGCTTTAACTCCACTATTTCATGATTTTGACTTTACAGCATTTTAGGGGGTGGGCTTTAGCTTCAACTGGGCTTTTAATACACGATTTACGGTATTCCTTCAATTAAATTCAGTTTAAAAGTTCTGTTGAAACAACTGTGTGGAGTTTTACTTTGAAGAAAGACGTCGTGCGATTTAAAAATTGTCATTCAAATATCACGAACTAAAATAGGTGATGAACTTTGAAAAAGCATAATTTTTCCGTCCATCATGGATCAGTTTAAAAGGATTTTCACTTTGTTAATCGAGTTAAAAACTCGAAAGTGCACCTTCTTTTACTAGCCTTGTATCCTTCAAAACTGCTCCAAACAATCCGTTTGTATAAAACTGCCCGCTCCTCCCACTTTCCATTGTTCTCTCGGCCCTCAGCTAATCAGGAGGGCGCAACTATCCTCGACGTTCGCGCTTTGGTCGCCAGAATCCTCCTCTCCAGCATAAAAGCCCCAGCTGCAGCTCTCAGTCCTTAGCACAGCTCAGAAATATCAAAGCTAGAGGTGGCTACGCCGGTCTGGAGTTGAGATGTCACGGTCCGATTGTTGCTATGTCGGGCAAAGGTAGTTGGTTCGTATGTAACTTAGTTTAACTTAAAAGTTTATCTTTTGGACTCTGAATTCAAAATTTATAGTTTAAACTAGGGATCGACTGGGTAACAAAAAGCCGAGTCCTAGCCGAGTCCGAGTAATTATGAATACCCACCGAGCCGAGTCCGAGTAGTAAAACCGGGTCGTAGATTTTCAATTTTTGCTTTATGTTTATTATGCAGCTTTTTTTTTACTTCAGTTTCGTTTTTTTTTCTTTCAGTCATTTTCATTTTGTTTTCTTCCAGTTTTGTATTGCGCATAGTATAACAATGAACGAAAGCAAAAAAAAAAGGACGAAACCAACTTTAAAAAACTGTAAAATACCAGTAATTCTTTCTTCCATATTTTTTAATAATAAAGTGGATTGAAAAATAAAATGCATTTTGGTTACTTTATCTCACAATAGGCCTTTGTTGGATTTAATCCTTTAAGCAACAATGTGGCCCAAGTGGAGTAACGACGTATATATACGTCAAAACGTTTATGGGGGAAATGCAAGTTTCGGCCAAAATATCGACACGAGAAAAACTGAAATTCGCTACCCGATATGTTGTGCTTTGATTTCTGTAAACAAAAGGTTGTTAGCGATGTCTATACTTTTATAAAAAGCACTTTAGTTGAGTGCAGTCTCACTAAAAACTGCAAAAATGTGGTGTTCATTCCTTTTTCCTAAGTTCAAGAACAAAAAACTGGTAATTTTCGACAGTGGTAACGAACGAACCATTTGACTGGGCGCTGCCATCTTGGGTTCATTGAAAAGTTGGAATTCCCCTCTATCCGGGCTTCTCAACACATTTTCTCGATTCCCGTTTGGCATTGGCCAATCAGATGGAATGTAAGAGGCTGTTTCGACTGGCGGTGGTCTAGCTGCCTTTCCAAAGCAATTGGAAGATCGCGTTTCCTCATTGGCTAGTTGGCACCACGTGACCGATTTGGCACGCTCTCATTGGCTGGCGGGCGATTTCACAATGGCCACTGTAGTATGCTTCGGATTTCACGTGAGCGCTAATGTTCAGTTCGTTGTTGAAAATCACGAGAAAGATGTTTCACTACATTAAAAAATTAAAACAGCAACTGCGATGTACAACTAAAATGGAAAAGGAGCCTATAAACCTTCACACTATCGCCATGGTGATATCTATCTACCTATCTACCCATGCTATCGCTTATCAGGTGGGAGCAACGATTTTTAGCGTAACTATCGCTGACTTACGGACACGTTTTCTCAACATGGAGATTTTCAATTTTAGTTCATTTACAGCCCGTAATTTAAAAAAATTGGTTCTTCGAAACTATTAAAGCAATTTATCTGACTTTTTCTGTGCACATTAATGAATATCTATTGCGTGTGAGTAGTTGTAGGGGGATCCAGAAGGTATAATGAAGCTATGAAAATAAAAATAATTTTTTCAACTAATAATTATTACCCTGTTTGTACTCGGTCGAATTTTTACCGAGTCCGAGCCGGGTCAAAAATAGTATTACCTGGTACCGGGTCGGGTATTTACCCGGACTCGGTCATACCCTAGTTTAAACTTAAATTAACCTTTAGTTTTTTTAAGTAAATTATGGTCTCTTAAGCCTTCGGCATTTAGGACGTTAATGGCCATAACGTAAGGGTTCACGGTCCCTTCCTAAAAACCTGCTTTTATTTTACCGTTTTCATTAATCTAACTTAATGTACAACAAAGGCCATTGGGTTAATTAGATTTGCAAAAGAGTAGTACTTCATGGAGTGTACATCCCTTTTCTAATGTGAATTCCGATGGGGACGGTTTGATCTTGTGGGTGTTCCCTTTTGAAACAAAAACTGTAAGGTTAGGTTAAGTCAGCAGAGGTTAAGTCAGCAGAGACTGTTTGTAATTTAAATGTAAAATTCGAAGTATGTTTTTATTCCAAAGCTAAGTTGTGTAAATAGTAATCAAATGTAAAGTGCAATCTTTATTATGTCCGTTTAAAATAAAAACCAGGAGTTTTAAACGCCAAATTGAGTTACTAGTTGATATTTGCTGGGAGTTAACATTTAAGACAATTCTCTTCAATTTAACTTAGCTAGCTTTTTTCCCACCTCGGTATGGTGGCAGCGTTAACCTGCTTGTTAATGCTAGTCAGGCCTAATTATTAGGACATCGATGCTCCATTCACTATGCTGGGACAGTAGCAGTTGTGCAATTTTAACCAAAAAAGTACTCAAAGTCAAACCAGAGTGATAATAAGCAAGATCCAGTTTCACCAGATGTCGGCGATGTTACAAGCACCTCAGCCGTCGTAGCATCCGCCGCTACAAGGAGGGAGTCGGTTAAACCTCACGAACAACTATCCGATTAACTATCAATAAACAATATGTTTCGTTCAACCCATAAAACTTGTTTGGTCTCTCTTACTTGCATGCCGATTGTGATTATTGTAAAGCTGCAGTTAGTTAGATATCGTATAGCCGGCCCTTGTTGGGCTAAGTCCCAACACAACATAAGCTAGCGTAACTCAGTATATCTGTTTTACACTAAGTATACACAGGCATCAACATGTATGAGGGGCAGAACGTCCCCCTAGCACAAACTAAGTTCGGCGGCTTTATACCTTATAAAAAATAAATATTTACAAAGATTGTTGATGTCCAATGGTCGACTGGAAGTGGGGTGCGGTAGTGGCGAATTTTACAGTAGACGTTTTTGATCTTTTAAAATTAATGGCTGCAGCTTTTGCAGTTCTGTTTTCACAGAGTTGAAGAGAAAATTACAAACTTGCATTTAGTGGAAGTTGTAAACGAGCGCCACCGAAAAACGCCTGTTTTTCAAGAAAATTGAAATTTTTTTTCTTGAGGCATCCAAAATGCCTCGCCGAGGCACATCTGGCCGTTTTTTTGTTAATGGACAGAATCATTCCACATTTTCAACATCTATAGCTTGCCCAAATACAAGATGCTTGGGGAAGCCCAAATCCGGACTTTCCACCAGGAAGTACCAGTAATTCACGTTTGAAGATCACCCCAAAACCACATCGCACCTTCAACATGGCCGCCATTACTGAACTCTGTATTTTTGTATTTTCATTTTTTCCTTGTTCTTTTCGGGCATAAAGCCCCAAACTCTAGCTTAGTTGTATTTTAGGAGAAAGGCACTAAACCTTGTGCCCATGTACTGACAACCATTTTAATGTGTGATATTTTTTATTGTGTTTGAACGATCGCAACTACTGTGAAAAATTTCCACTTGGATCAAACATTGTCCGTTAACTTTAGAGTTCAAACCTCCACTTTAACTTTATGCGTTTTAGCATAACATCAAGCTAGACTATTTATTCATTTATTTAGCCTTTTATAATAATCTTTTACCCCCAGAAACGCTGCCATTAGTCCAAGTAATTAGACATCGGCATTCTACCGGACACGAATTTTTTAGTGTATATATGTTTATTTTAGTTCTCCTCTCAGCCCGACTGGAACCCAACCAAACACTACTGATAGCTTGAACTACTATTAAAACCAAAAGAATTCTTACAAAGATCTGTTTCCATGCAATTCCGAAAGTCACACTGTGCAAAACCTTCGAAAACCCCTTTTTGCCCCCCTCCCCAGCCAAAACTAGTTGTGGTGTTTAACACTGCAGTTTACCGTTAAAGCTTGTTTAATTTAATAGTAATGTTCTATGCATTACCCAAAGCCATGTAATAAGCTTTAACAAGAGCCTAATCACGTTGCAATCATGTAAATACGGAATCCATAGCCAATAATACAAAGTAAAGGCCTATTTCCAAAAGTTCAATTGAGTGAAACTCAAAACAGGCCTATCTTTTCCGTCTTACATGTCCCTACTCCTTCAAACGGCTCTGCACCCAGTCCCTTTGTTCAACCGACTTCTCCTCCCACTTTCCATTGTTCTCAAGGCCCTCAGCCAATCAGACCCCCGCAGCTATCCTCGACGTCCGCGCTTTCCCCCCTCTCCAGCATAAAACCCCAGCCCCAGAATGCATAGACAGCACAGCTCACAGATCTCAAGCTAGAGAAGGGTCACGCCAGTCGGGAGTGGAGACGCCATGTCCGTGGGATGCCATGCCGGGCAAAATGGCAGTGGTTCGTATGTTTGTTGTTAGCTTTTGAAAATTTAATTTAGGACCCCCCAAGTCTAAATTTTAGTTTAATTGTAACTCAAACTCTCTCTAGCTAGGGAATATTATGGTGGTGACGCCTGTAGCGG
>JAHWFP010234318.1:0-16318 GCA_023313725.1 Lithobius niger | reverse complement strand
AGGGGTGAGGGGGAGAAGTGGGAAAATGGAGCCTACCAACGTGAATTCATTTACGATCCTTCCGTCCTCCAACATGTAGTGAAGGATGTTGCCTATCGCCGTTACCCGCCGTTACCCACCAGGAAGGGGGAGAAGTGGGAAAATGGAGCCTACCAACGTGAATTCATTTACGATCCATCCGTCCTCCAACATGTAGTGAATGATGTTGCCCACCGCCGTTACCCGTCAAGAAGGGGGAGGGGTGAGGGGGAGAAGTGGGAAAATGGAGTCTACCAACGTGAATTCATTTACGACTCGTCCGTCCTCCCACACGTCGTGCAGGATAGTACCCATCGCCACCGTTGCCCACCAAGAAGGGGGGAGGGGGAGTGACGGGGAAGTAGCAGTGGAGGGCAGAGATATGACCCCCCATTTACCAAGTAGATGCCATATTAGACGGGTTACAATACCATCTAATATTGTCCAATAATCCTCTTTCCCAACGGAACTAACTCTTTATAAGCTCCTGTTGTAACCCTTCACATTTTGATTTATTGGTTATTAAAGCGAATTTGCTTTTTAACAAAACTACAAAAAAAAAAAGGATGGGGAATCCGAGCAACTCCGTCTTTGAGGGACACTGGCCTTAATAAAAAAAATGGTGATCAGCTTAGCGGTATCGATTTCAAAAAACAATTTTTTTTATTTCCGCAAGTTGGAGCTAAAAGTGCGCCGTCACAATCAACTAAGCCGTCCAACGACGGACGCTACATTAAAAACTCGTGATTAAATTAGATTAAACGAACACGTGCTCTCGTGATGTCGAAGCCTAATAGAAACTGATGAGCAAATTTGTGACGTTCGTTGTCACCTCGGATGCATACTCGGCATGAGGTAAGGGAATCCGAAGGCTGCCCGAGGCAGCACGAAGGATGGACGAGTGGGCAGTCGAAGGTGGGAGCGAGGGCGGTGTACCTCCCGTACCCAGTAGGAGTAGTAGAAGACATTTCGTTCAAGAGGGTACGGAAGAGCCGCTGGAAACCAGTCTTAGGTGAAAAATACAAAGGTGTAAGGAACCGAAGGATGAATGTCCAGAGGTCGCGGCCGGCAGATGGGAAGGAAATCGCCGGAACGGGCAGCGCGATCACGCACGTGGCAGCAGAGAGGAAGAAAGAATGTTCCTCCTTCATCGCTTATACAGGTTGGCCCATAAAAAACGCAGCAGCAAAGTTTTTAAGTCCAAACTTTTTTGTTAGCACCCTCCAGGACGGTAAAGGGACTTCCAAAACTACCCTCCCTATTAGACATCATCAGGTCCCTTACGGTTCTGGAAGGTGCTAACAAAAAAGTTTGGACTGAAAACTTTGCTGTTGCGTTTTTTATGGGACACATGGGACGGGTGCGTCGCGCATGCGTACCGAGATTTCATACTCGGAAGTTTTAAAACAATGGAAAGCCAGTGTGTAATGTGTACAGGAAAACACAACACTAATTTTCGGCGATTTTTAGCACCCCGGAGTGTTGTGCTTTCCTGTGCTCTTCCTGGCTTTTCTACATTTAGAAAAATCCTGTAGTGCTTCAGTGCTTAATATTCGGAAGATAGCTGCGTAATGCATCCATGTTAGTTTCTAGGGTCCAGAATTAAACATTTTTGTTTACGCCCGAACCTTATTCTATTTTAATGATGAAGATCATTACTGCTCGTTGCGTTAAGCAGAAAATATATATTACGGTAATATGTAGTCTATTTTTTAAAAAGTGGATTAATCTTTTGACGTCCCACCACTATGAATACCTCGCACAAAAATATTTAGTCCAGCGACAAAAAAACAAGCTTCTTTAGAGGGTACCCTCCCGCAGTCTTCGAAAAGAAAAGTGGTGGTGGGGGAACGTCGGAAAGAAAAAGAGTTAAAGAGCACACACAAATGGACAAACAGCAGCATTTTTAATGGAAGATGGAAATAAGTAAAGGTAGGAACTATTATTCTGACGCCTGCATTTACAGGTCTAAAAAAAAGTGAGCTAAGAAACCTAGAATCGACGTTGCAATCCTCGAACACCTGTTTTTAATGTTTTTTTTTTGCCCGTTTTAATAGTTTTTTTTCATATTTTTTTCTGCCAAAAGGGCAGAAAAGCCAAGACGTAGTTGAAAAATACACAATAAGGCCATTTAAAAAAAGAAAGTTGTTTCTCGGGCGAAAATTAATTTTCTTCCATGCGGACGGGCGGTTTATTTATTTTTTTCATTTTTTCTTCTATTTCCTTCATGTTTGCTTAAGATCTAACCTACACAATAAAAAGCATGAATTTTTTCAGAAACTATAAACTACATTAAGTCTTACCCGTTTGACATACTGCCTTTTGGACATAGTACACTCGGCCGTAATTATTGAGTACATTTGGTACTCCCTCGTTTACCTGGAAAGAAGCGGTAAAGAATAACGATATTAGTGTCACTGTTCGGTACCAGGGTATGTTCTTTATATTCTGCCTTGGCGCCATCTAGTGACATTAGTATCGTTAATCTTTATACCTTGCTTCCAAGTGCACGAGGGCGCACCAAATTTTCACTCAATAGTTCAGAAGGAACGTGGTTTGTTTGTTGTGTTGAAAGATATTTCTTTGTGAAAATGTGCATTCATTTGCTTGTTGCAGGCAAGCACTAGAAAGAACTCAATAGCGCTCGACGGCGCTAATGCTCCAAACTTTCGTTTGGTGGCAACCCACCTTTAAGTAGGATAGACTTAATGTCTGTGAAAGATTTTCAGAAGACTTTGAAAAGCAAATACTATACATAAAAAAACTAAACTGAAGATCAATAAAAACAACAAAAAATGATGACAAATTAAAGACAGTAAGGAAAAATCTAACAAATGGGAACGTTATCCAAAAATACAATGGGGATTAATAACTGAAGCAACTAGCTATGATATTGAAAAAATTAACAGATATGAGATTAAAAAAAATATTTTTAAATCAAATCAAAGTAAAAAAAAATCAAGTGGTCATTAAGGATTCATGATGGAGCGCTCTGCAGAAACAAAGGAAAAAACCTGTGACGTCATGACAATATTAATCAATAGTAATATTAAAACCGAAATTTGGCCAGATAGTCTGAAAAAACAAATTATAAGACCAGTTTACAAAAAAGGAAATGTAAGTGACCTTAACAATTATAGACCTATATCACTGTTGCCAGTACTAAATACAATTGTAGAACAATTTTTTTGCTACAAAAATTGAAGAATTTTTTTTAAAAATGCAATGTCTTAAAACAAAATTCAATATGGATATAGGAAAGCAATAAGTGTTATTGCTGCACTTGAAAATATAAATAACAATGTTTGCAGAGCGTTAAATGAAGGGAAAGCTATTGGTGCAATTTTTTAGTTGATCCAACAAAGGCATTTGATACACTTACAAAAAGATATGTTACTGAAAAAATATATAAAAATGGCTTAAGATGCAAAATACACAGCATAATTAATAGTTATCTTACAGGACGACAATGCAGTGTTAGAATTGGGGATAATTTAAGTAGATGGACAAAAATAGAATATGGTATTCCTCAGGGATCAGTGTTGGGGCCCGTATTGTTTTTAATTTACATAAATGACATTACAGATCTAGAATGGAAAACATACTATATAACCTTATATGCAGATGATATACTCATGGTATCAATAAATAAGGAAGGTAAAAATCTGATAACAAATTTACAAGAAGACTTTAACAAAATACAAATTTACTTACGTGAAAATGATTTGATACTGAAGAATGAGAAAACATGTTATTTACCAATCGTGACGTCGCATATGCAAGAGGAACCAGGTATAATTACAACATGTGATGGGAAATGTGTAAGAAATTGCACTTTTAAAAAAATTAAAAAATTTACCAATGCAAGGTATTTAGGAATTGATTACGACAAAAATTGGAAATTCTACATGCACATTGATAAGTTAGTTAAAAAATTAAGGAAAGTGATACCCACATTATACAGTTTAAAGGATGCAAACATTATACATTTTAAGGATACATTGAACAACAAAAAATAAGAAACTGAAGTACTTATGTCAAATATAAATTATGGACTGACGGTATATGGAACGGCTTCAAGCAGCTTTATTGCACAGATACAATAAGTAACAAATAAAGCAATTATAGTACTCTTTAAAAATTAAAATTAAACGTAACATTGTAGTGAGATTTATCAAAGTTAGGAATAATGAATGTGGCTGCAACATTAAACTAGAACATTATAAATAAGAAATATTTCAAAACTTAAAATAAAACTGAACAGAAGTATACGAGAGAATAAAAAATGTTGATACCTTATAGACATAATTTAAGAAAATGTTTTAAGTATAAGTTTAATAAACAAGTGAACAAAATACCATAATGTTTAATCAATAGATACAACAATGATTTGGAAATTGCTTGCACACACAAGTCTGTAAGGACTTCGTGCCGGTACCTGCGCCTTATGTGTAGGTATCTACCTGTACTTGGATATAAAGAAAAAGTGTCATTATTATTCTTATAATTATTATTATTATTTTTATTATTATAATAAAGGTGAAAACTAAGTCGTCTCAGTTCTTTGTTAGACACCTCAATGTCGCTATTTACTCGGGAGACGAAGTAAGTCTTTAGAAAAAAAAATTATTCGAGTAAAAAAAAATCTGCGAAGTTGAGGCATCAGGAAATTTAAAGTAGCTCGTTATGTAGCAGGTAATACTTTACACCAGTTATTATATAAGATGACCAGTTCTTTATTTAATTGAGAAATCATACTAGTGATAGTAAGTACCTAGTCAAGTATAAGGTACGGTATCTTTAGGTTGTTTCATTCAGTCAAGTCATACAAATATTGTGAACACTGTTTTTATCGGTGATCGTCGTAATATCTAAAAGTTCAACTCGGACGTTAGTGTTAAGGCAACATTTGACGCAACAATTTAGTTTTATCCCCGAGGCTACGATGTTAGAACAAAAACCTTAAAAAAAGGTTAAGGGTAATATTAGGTACGTGATCAGTTTTAAATGTTTTTCGGGTTCGCTATTACGAACACCCCAAGGCTTAAGCTAACTTTCAGTAGGCTATGTCGGTGCCTCAGGTTATAATTCTAAAAGATCAATATTAGTTTTCTAAGTCAATATTATCTTCTTCCCAGTCACATTGCTTAATAACTTTGATCGTATGTATCAGTTCTTGTTTTTTACAGTCTTTACAAAAAAAAAAAAGCAGCAACGAAACGTACGTTGTATACTATAGACGAGTGTAGACGGCCGGGGCTACGGTAATTTGTTTATAGTATCTAGAAGGATGGTAATATCTTGCCGACTAGATTAAGGCTTCCACTGGTGTGAAAAGTAAGGCGAGCAATTAAAAGATCTTTAAAGGCACGTTTATGTAACGACTCGCCTTTGCTCTCTCGCAGCTAGATGCTAGAAATCTTCTAAAATTCCAACATGGCGGCGGTTTTAGCTATGCCGGCTCGGAACGAAACTAGCCGATAATGTAAGTTCAGAAGCGACCGGCAAAATTATTTCGTCAGGAGGAATTCTTTATCTTATTGTCACGGATCAGAAGACTGCAAGCAGTTACTCAAACGTTATCTGATTTAGGTAATCTAGGTAGTGTTGTTACCATGGCAACGACACCGTTGCCATCGGTAATAAATTCTATAGTGCCTATCTTGAGTTCGCTGCAGAAGGAACACAGATAATCGATTGTATGTTTTTAGTAGCAGAGTGCCTTGCTGATATCCAAGATGGTTACAAAAACGATGGCGGCCGTCGATTAAAGCCACCTCCTCCAGGAAGACGTAGCCGTTCATAAAATACTTGCAGGACTCAAGATACGCCGCGCACACAATAGCTGCGAGAAGTTAATCGCGATGGTAAAGATGCTGCTGCCATGGTAACAACTCTTGCTGAATAAGCTGTATCCGACATCATTGGAATGAGTGCTTGCAGTCTTCTGATCCGTGACAATAAGATAATAAATTCCTCCTGGCGAAACAATTTTGTCCAGTCGCTTTCGAACTCACATATTGACTGGTTTCGCTGCGAGCCGGTAGAGCTAAAACCGCCGCCATGTTGAAATTTTAGATGATTTCTAGCTTCTAGCTGCGAGAATTTAATTGCGATGGCAAAGGTGTCGTTGCCATGGTAACAACGCTATTTGGATTAGCTAAATCCGACATCGTTTGAGTAAATGCTTTCAGTCTTATAATCGGTGCCAATAAGATAAAGAATTTCACCTGACGAAACGAGTTTCCCCAGTCGCTTCTGAACTCACATTTTTGACCGCTTTCGTGGTGAGTCGATGCAGCTAAAACCGCCACCATGTTGGAATTTCAGATTATTTCTAACTTCTAGCTCAGCGAGAATGCAAAGGCGAGTTCGCTCACTAGCTTTTACCTATGGTTTTACGGTTTTATGATTTTACCTATGGTTTATGGCGAATCTGCTGGCTGCTTGTCGCCTTTACCGCAGAAAGTGGCTTTCGAGTTGTCTATACGTAGTAACCATGGCAACAACCCGGATGCAGACCTTCTCCTCGTGCGTCGCGACACGATATACGATGCGCGCTAACATGATAGTGTCGATTTATGACAAGTTACCAATTTTCATTACAGTACAAGACGATGGACTGATTATGCAGTGCATGGCTGTGGTCGCCATGTTGGATTTTGAGTTCTCTCGCTGCGAGCAGCTATTTATTCTACCGTCTTCTGATTGCTGCTAGAAGCAGTTCTTCGAGCGAGAATAGCAAATTTTGGAAATAGCATGGAAGAGAACAACGTCGTAGCAATGTTTAAAATTACTGTTACGCTTTGTTCTTTATCCGTGTTGTTATTTATAATACATTTAATTAGTACTATCTATTACCGCATACATTTAGTAGAAATGGGAACCTAATCGTAAATTAATAACGGTTGCTTAGCAAATACGTTCGGCGAGCGAGAAGGACTCCTTGCGTAAACGCGCCCTACACAACGACTCGCCTTGTGTCGACAGGGTTCGTCGCGTGCAGCATGATTGGTTCCGGGGCTTCGCATCGGCACGTCGGTTGGAGCTGCCAAGAGAGGCTCCTGCCCATTGGTCATTGGTCCCGGTGCGTCGGTGCGGTTCCGGTACTCCTTCTGCCTGCGGCGCCGTCTCCTGGCGACACTCGGCTGGAACTACTCCGTCCTCCCTTTCCCTGCAAGAACTATGTTATAATCTTTGACCTTTAATAATGCCTGTTAGTACAACTGATTATCTAAATCTGATGTAATTTATGTTTCTATTCATGTAACAATACTTGTATCGCATATGCTCATGCCAATTGTTACTTGCCCTAAACGACCAACTTAAGAGTAGTAACTAAGTGAGGCCTTTTCTGGCATTCCAATCATCAACCCCAACCATTCCACATGAGAACAATTTTCGGCCAACTTTATTAGAATCTTTTCTTCCCCCATTTAGATTATTTATTTAGGGACATATTATTCACAATTCACCACCATACCTTTTTAGGCTGTACCAGTTGGCAGGCGAGCAAACACCGAAATCATCATTAAACCTGGACCAAAATGGCGTAAAGGTAACCTGTGACTCAGTCTCGTCCCTAACATAAGCTAATCCACTGTGTCAACCAGCTAAGCATTACCATCTGTTGATACAGCCTTTGCATTCTCGCAGCTAGAATCTAGAAATTATGTGAAATTTCAACATGGCGGGTGTTTTAGCTCTGCCAGCTCGCAACGAAACGAGTCAATAATTGAGTTTAGAAGCGATTGGGAAAATTATTTCGTCAGGAGGAATTTTTTGTCTTACTGTCACGAATTATAAGACTACAAGCATTTGCTCAAACGATGTCGGATTTAGCTAATCCAGGAAGCGTTGTTACCATGGCAACGACACCTTTGCCATCGCGATTAAATTTCAGCTGCGAAAATGCAAGGACCGAGTCGTTGCATAAACGCACCCTAAACGCTGAAGTCGTTGCTTAAAACTGCCGTTCAATCGCCGGATTTAGAGACTGGTTTTACTCCACGCTGCTGCGATCCGTTAAAAGTTCACAAAAGAAATTTGGTGCTTAGGTCAAGAAAACAACGCAGTTTGGACAAAAACGACGAAATTTTCCGTCCACCAAACAGAAAAAGACACAAGACAAAGTAACCGTTATACTGTATAATTTGAAGAAAAAAAACGACCAATGCAAGGTTGGAAACGCAAATGATGACAACCGATCTAATATTCTACCTCAACACTACTGCATCAAGTTTAACCCGAAGAAAACCTAAAACGTCACGATGTCATTCAAAATGCGCAAACCCACCCCCATCCCGTCCCTACATTGAACGCCATCACAACTACTTCAATTGTCGTTAAGCCAATCCACAGAACTTGGTTACCGTTCGACGTCAGCGCCCAGGCAAGATGAGGTTCCTCCTTCCTGTATAACCCCTAATAAGAGCTGCAGTTTCGGCACCAACTCGTTGAGCACACCTAACGCATCGTGGCTTCATTCCATCCAAGCCTTTGACTTCAATGTTCTGGTCCGAAGCATTATTCGTCTGATAGAGGAAACAGTTGAAAAGCTGTTCGAAATTCAGACGTCAACTAGACGTGTGAAATGGTTGACGGAAGGGTCAGAAAAGGGGCTTACCGAAGACAATTATTTTAGCTCATTTTAGCCCTGTTTTGGTTACAATTTAGTCCCACATTCTGTTATTTCTAACTGAGGCTCATTTTTATGACTTATACTTATATATTTTTCTGACTTCCCTTCTCCCCTTTTTCGCCCCTTAGTGAGGGGTTCCAAAACGGGGTGTGTACTTGGGGCGAATCTCTTCGTCTTTTTTTCAGTTCTGGCTGGCGGAGGGTACGAAGGGAACATTGGGACTTCATTTGTAGTGGGCGTACCCACCACGTTTTGGCTTTGAAAAACTACCCGGGATGGGGTTAGCGCCACGGGCCACACCTCGTCGAATCAACGGACAAAATGATCAATGAATCGTCCGGATCGACCAGGATTCACAGCACTAAGAGTCGTTGGTTGAACTATTGCGTAATACCAGACCGAGCCGGTCACTGTCGTCGAGACGTCCCTTGAAATGGCTCACGTCACCAGATGACGAGCGGTAATGTGCTGGAGTGAACGAACTGATCGAAAAAGGGTTGGGCGATGTTGATGAAAGCCTACGATCCACGGATTGGTGGTTTCAAGGCGGCACGAAAACGTTATGTATGGTTAATTGATTGAATAAACTTGAATCTCTGAAACGTCAGAACGCTACTAGTCTTCGGCTGCCAAAGTCACGCAATAGGGCTTAGGTCTGACAGAACAAGTAGGGCCGTAGAACGAACGGGAGATTTCAACTCTTAACACTATTAGGGATGGCAGGTAGAAAGTTAGTTGGGCAAAGAGATTAATCAAGCCACGCACTAACCCACTAACGGGTTCATGCCCTTCTTAATGTGGGTCCAGCTCCCGTTGTACCGCCACGTATAATAAATACATTAACAAAAAACTGCTTCCCAGTTTAGTAAAAAAAAAAAACTCACAGCTGTGAAGGAACACGAATAAAAACGAATTAGAGTTCATGCGAACGAAACGAACTATAAATTGAACTGCAATTCCAGGAATAGGCCTAAGGATCGTTTTTTTTTTTTTTTTAAACAATACGTAGTTGCCCCCTGACTAGGCAAAAGCTCACGACAACACAGATACACTGAAAGAATTTTAATTTTCAGCACTTTTGTTGATGTCTTGTTCACAAATAAATTAAAACAGTAAAAACAGGGAGTGATCAGCCCTAACAAGATAATCAGACGGCGGCCATGTTGACACTAATCAACTATATCGGCGTAAATACGAAACTAATTTTCTTTGCCTTCTTCAAATTGTGGAGTTGGTAGCGGAACAACTTGTAGCTAGGAGTGGATCCTAGTCGACTCTATCTAGGGACGTAAGGCTTTGGAAACCCAGCCGTAGCCAATGGTGCGGTCAGGAAAATAGACTACGGCTACGACTGGTTTTCAAATGTGTCATATGGTCATCTTTCGTTTAGCGGAATCTCGTTAGCAGAAAATAACACGGATTAAGGTTCTTCTGCGGGAATCCCCATTTCGCAAAATACCATTTCGAGCACTAATTTTTTTCCAAATCACGTGCCTACCGCGCTCGCTGCGGCTAAACACAGTATAGTACAACATGATATGGGAACCCGCAACTAATCACGTATTCCTTCCAATTAGGAATACATCTTTAACATCTCCATGGTTAATTTTTAAAGAATATTTCGATTCGGTGAAACGGGATTTTGCAAAACGGGAGGTCCCGTTTCGAAGAAAAATCATAATCAGTTTTATTTTCTGCGTAACGGGATTCTGCCAAATGGGAAATCACCTGTGGTGTTGTTGGCGTCAAGTGTGAAACTTAGTTATGTATACACATCAATGTGTGGGTCGAGGCTATACAGCGGGCGGGTTTTTTTTTCTGATGTTAAATACTAAATACTGATGCGCCGGAATGAAAATATAACAGATCGCTAGGGTTTACTTTATGGTCATCAAAAATGCATAAAAATACGTGGCGAGTTTTATACAGTTTCAGTGGTAGTATAACGAGTAGTGTATTAACAAAACATTTGTCCCATTTCCGAGTTTATTCCTAAATCGGAAAAGATATGCTACTCATTTCGAAACACGAGATACTCAACAGAAAGGAGACGACTTTAAATGAGAAATGCTGCAAAATTAAACAAAAAAAAAAGGTCGGTGAGATTTCTTATGGTCATAATTGGATTAAACCTTTTCTAATTAAAAAAAAATTATTCGATAACCTTAACACAACGAAACAGATCCGCATATTCTTTGGTGAGGTGTTGAAATTTTTTAACTTCGTGAGCGAATCTTTCTAGTCCTGGACTCCTGATTTGGTCAGTTCGACATGGAATTAGTGATACTTTAAAGGCCGGATGCCACCAAATTAGCATTGCAGCGTATAGGCCTATCGAGTTGTCTCTCGCAGGAAGCAAAGGAATGCACAAACCAAAACTTTTAAACGCTACAAACAAGCCACGTGACTCCTTAATTATTGAGTAAAAAATTGGTACGCCCTCGTGCACCTAGAAACACGCTATAAAGCTTAACGATATTAGTGTCACTAGATGGCGCTAGAGGAATTTCTTTATATTTTTCAGTGGCGCCATCCTTGATTATTCCTTTGCTTCCTGCGAGAGAGAACTCGATAGGCCTAGATGCTGCAATGCTAAGTTGGTGGCACCCTGCCTTTAAGTGATAACTAACATTATACCTAAACCGTTTCTGGGAGGTTATTACACATAACGCACAATAGTTTCTCTAACTCGTAATAATTGCAATTTTTGCAAAAAAAAGTAATGAAACAGCAATTATTATACTGCATTGGAATTTTTTTAATTGTATGTACAGTGCAATATAACTGAAAATCGAGCATGGCGATAAATAGCACCAGGAAGTAGAGCTTATTACGAAAAGAGACGAGGAGGATTGGGTGGGGGGGGGGGGAGGGGGATTCTGACATATTTACCGTTTAACGGCTCTTAATGAGAAACAGGCAATAACTTTTTCTTGCGTACAGTCGAAGTAGCGTTTACGCTTGGAGTCCCTCAAATTGCGTCGCCTCAGGGCTCACCTTTTCCTTACATACTCACTGTTACAGAACCAAATTGATCTTGATTACGGTACTTTTTTTTCCGTTGTGGCGCTTTATTGGGCATTTACTGAAACCAGGAGGAGAGCCCTAGGGATCGATTTAGTGTCCATGACAACATTACGTATCTCGTTCTCGGTCACGACCCTATGCGACCAAACGTCGAATGACTGGTCGTAATTATTTTCTGGGGTAACCCATGTTAAAAATATGCTGAATGGGTTTTCATCCAATAGAGATTTGGCCGCATGCAACAGCGTTCCATGAGCGTGAATCGGTGAAGCAGATGGCTAATTTAAGCCAAGGCTGACAAAGGTAGATATCGCGTGTTTCGCCTCCTGCCTCAACGCCAGTTGACGACTTTTAGCGTTGCTTTAGTAAAATTAGATTCTGGCGATGTTGAATCAACTGGCCTGGATTCGGGAAACGAAACGAACAGCTTCTCTCCCGGACGACCTTGTGACAAGGGCCATGGAATATGAAGGGATAGTAATTACAACATGGACACTGGTCCCTGCATTTATCAGCTCCTGGTGAAACTAAATGCTGGTTCTTTTCACACGGAGAAATGTAAACGTATTTATTCAAACTGGATGGTTCCATTTTGAAACTCCTTGCCAACCTCTGTAGTCGTATCACCATCCTTAAAAGAAACTTAAACATGATTAATTTGTCCTGTTTGAATTTCAATCGATAGTCGACCGAAAGTCAGTTCGCTTCAGGCCATCAACAGAAATGTATTTGATGGGTCGAAATGCCCGGTGGTCTGTACGTGGTATTATGTTTATTCCTTACATCAGCTTGACCACATGTTGTTTTATGAATTTATTCTGAACGCCGTTACCATCAAGAGTGATTACGTTGAATTGCGTCGTTCGCAATGACCAGAGGATGGCGGAGGAAGAGAAGAGAAAATCGGGGGGGGGGGGGGAGACAGAGTGAGGACGAGAGGAAACAGGGCACTGCAACGTTTGACGAAAACAACATAACCGTGCTTCCGAATAATAAATTGTTACAAACTGTCAACGATATCGTTGAATTTATGGTATACCGGTACCGTTATCGTTGCCGTTACAGTTTTAGTTATTGTTGATAACAATAAAGCCTTTATTAGGTCGACCCGAAGTTCATAAAAGACTTGCGACTGCCAAACCACAAACGAAATAATACAGTTAAATAAATACAGACCCAAACCTATTTCGTTGTACTTATTTAACATTAATATGAACCTATTTGTTTTTCCATCTGGTAAATACAGCTAAAGCTACATAGAATACGTACGTTCGAATCCGTAAAGGAACACCGAAGGAAATTTCACAATAAAACACATATTGCCATTGTATGCTGTGTGGTTGTAAATTCGTATGCTTGTATGCCTTACAATCCTACAGGATAGTAAAGTTGTTTACGCTGCAATACTTTTAAAGAGAGCGAAAATAGTAAGCAGTTGACAATCACCAAAACTTCGTAATAACATATTTGGCGTGTGGTGCATATATGGTATCTGAAACAAAACCCGCAAGGGTGAAAGAACCCGCCAAGTTTCAGCCAGTCAAAGTACACATTTCAGAACAAAGATGGCTGCCACCAAGCTGCTACATGGTGTACCAATCCTAACCGAAAAGTGTTCTCCTTAGCAAATCCCACACAACGAATAACCGCCAAGCTAATTCCACCAATCAAGGGTTAAATGAAAAACCTGACCATTGCTACAATCCGTAGCAATGGTCAAGTGTTTCATTTAACGTCTGCAGTAATAGTCGGTGGGATTAGTTTGGTGGTTGTTCACTGGCGGCGGTGATATCATTACTTGCTGAGGGGAAACACTTTTCGGTAAGGGTTAGTAAACCATGTAGCAAATTGATGGCAGCCATTTTTGTTCTGATATCGCTACTTTGTCTAAAAATTGGCGGGTTCTTTCACACGTGTGCGTTCTGTCTCAAAAATCACTTATGTTGCAGTTTTTTGGTGGCATCCTATTTTTGCCAGTGCACAGTTTAGTCCAGTACTAGCCCTGTGGTCCCGTTTGCAAAATGGAGTTGAGAGAATTTCTCACTGCCACTTAGTCAATGGGTCCCTAGACATGAAAAATCACCGAGGTGCTTGTCGGCCATAGTGCCCCGAATGGCACTATGGCCAAATTCAATATGGCCGCCATCGGCCATTATGAAAATTCGATTTCATTGGATTTTTTAGGTATATTCACATGTGATAACTATAATTATACTGAATTTGGCATGAGGAATTCATTTCTGATGTTGATTTGACCATTTGGGGTCATCTTTTCCTCCAAAGGTTATGGTCAAGGTCATTTTGTTTTATTGACAAATTCAGTTATAACTAAATTCACACCATACGCCAACTTTCCACCATTAGGTACATCAATTTTTTTGTTGCTGCTCTTTACTGTGCGCAGGCACACAAACTGAGTTTGTTATTACATATTGCTAAAATGATTACCGTAAATCCCCTATTAAACGACGGTGGGCTTCTACAATTACTTCGGTAAAAAAAGGGGGGGTGGGTATTAAAAAAAGCTACAATTAAATTTTGGAATCTTTCAAAAGTCCAGGGAGGGAATTTAGGCCCAAATCCATCGTGGGAAAAGTTGACCATTCACATACGTGATCAGGGTTCAGTCTAGCATTAACACAACGTAGTATATTAGATCGTCCTCCATCGAAATTCCAACATTAGTCACAGTTAGAGGGGACAAAGTTGAGGAGACTAGTGATAGACCCAATCTCATGGATCAAGAGCTCGAACTCTGCCACACCACTGACATTACGTGTAGCTTCCACTACATAGTGACCTCCAGGATCTTTGGACACTCGCTGAATGGTCTGCTCGACATCATGCAACCTCCGACAGCACAGAACCATCCTGGGTAATCCTGAACAACCCACTGACCCAAAGTGAAGCGTCTGTAGAGCTCAGGATGTATGAACTCCAGTACTTTGATTTGTTCAAGATACCAAGAACCACAACACGGGTAGTTGATGAAGCCACATTCTGCAAAGATTGGCATAGAATCCTTGACAGTGACTGCAAATAGATGCCAGTTTCCCTCTCTCTCGGATACTACATAATTGTTGATGATGGCGACTAACTGCAGCCAAACTCCAAAGAATTGGTAGAACTCAGACTTGGCCACACACTCCTTCTCAAATTGGTCACAGTTTAAACTCACACAGTTTAAACTAATTAGTCACAGTTTAAACTAATTTCTTTCGAAATTATTATGTAACAAACCTCGATTTTTTGGTTCTAGATCAGTTTGGTTGGACCCGAGGTAAATGGCCATCAGACTCAGGAATTGCATCTATTCCAGCAGCTCCCAAGTAGCTCTGGACTAATGCAGTCTGGATGCAAGTTCCTGAGACAGCTGGCCATGTAGCATGGACACCACGAAACTTGACCTAGCAACGAAAACATCTTGTTTAATGCTAACGATGGTTTGTTTTCTAATAATTTCGAAGTAAATTAGTTTAAAGTATGAATTATGCTGTAATTTGGAAGAGGGACGATCTAATACACTAAAATTTTAAATAATTGAGAATGAAGGCTTGGGATTTTAGGTAGACTGAATCCATATCACACGTGTTAATGACCGACCTTTCCGTGATTACAAACAATCTTCTGTGAAGCGCGTTGGCATAAATGTTGATTTCGTTAATCCACACCACTGAGCAGACTACTGACAGACATTGCCTCACAAACGTTCATATTATATGCTAACCAAACTTCAATGCAGTGTTTTGCAATGAGGGTGTGTTTGCCATTGCCTGTGATATCTATTTGGATGAGATAAAAAGGTTCAAGGATGTTTTTCTCTGCATGGGCCCTTTCCATTGGACCTGTGTTCTACTCAGGTTTCATGGAAAAATTATCTGAGGTTCTGGCCCAGATGCTGAACTGATCGAGTGTGCACTGTGCAGTGTTTGGAACTGGTGTGATAGAGTCAGTGTTAAACGGCAGCCATTCTGTCTGGGGTCTCACTGGGTTCTCACACGTTCGCTCCAATGAAAGATATTCAGAAATAACAATGGCAGGGCTGAATATCCTCTGCTGGTGCAGTTTAAGATGCTGCAAATTAACCTTAATGAAAACCAACATTGTCTCAAAGAGTTTCAGGCCCTGATTGAACAAATGGAAAAATTGCATCAGGACTGTCGGAAATTTGAGAAGGAGTGTGAGGCCAAGTCTGAGCTCTTCCAATTCTTTGGAGTTTGGCTGCAGTTAGTCGCCATCATCAACAATTATGTAGTATCCGAGAGAGAGGGAAACTAGCATCTATTCGCAGCTACTGTCAAGGATTCTATGCCAGTCTTTGCAGAATGTGGCTGCATCAACTACCCGTGTTGTGGTTCTTGGTATCTTGAACAAATCAAAGTACTGGAGTTCATACATCCTGAGCTCTACATACACTTCACTTTGGGCCAGTGAGTTGTTCCGGATTACCTGGAATGGTTCTGTGTTGTCGGAGGTTACATGAATGTCGAGCAGACCATTCAGCGAGTGCCCAAGGGTCGTGGAGGTCACTATGTAGTGGGAGCTACACGTAATGCCAGTGGTGTGGCAGAGTTCGAGCTCTTGTTCCATGAGATTGGGTCTATCACTAGTCTCCTCAACTTTGTCCCCTCT
>JAHWFP010234316.1:2004-15549 GCA_023313725.1 Lithobius niger | reverse complement strand
AAGAAAATTGACAAACAAAAGTGAGTACTCATTGTATTTTCGTTTTTAAAATATGATTTATTTATTTATTTTACCATTTAATAATATAAAAGGTGGAAAAAATTATTACATCACAAATGAATAGTAAATATCAGCCTTTACAATGCTATGAAAACCATTTGGTTTTCTGAAATATGTCGGAATTTCTTCGATATTGGAAACTTCAATTCTCTGTCCTGGTTGTATTTCAATGTGTTCACCCAATTTTAGAGTAGCCAAAACGCTCGAATGCTTCTTTCTCGAAAGTCATTTCATGATCCCCTAGTATCAATTAAACGGTGAAGTTGGTCCTGCGATCTTCCGGAAAATAACGACTTCTTCTACTGCTATTTT
This sequence comes from Lithobius niger, assembly GCA_023313725.1. Lineage (NCBI taxonomy): Eukaryota > Metazoa > Arthropoda > Chilopoda > Lithobiomorpha > Lithobiidae > Lithobius > Lithobius niger. The sequence continues at coordinate 15,177 of JAHWFP010234316.1, read as the reverse complement.
CTTCGTTGTGAAGTAATCGTTTTTCCAGCGTTTATTAGCTAATGCAGGTGTGGTATTTGTGAAAGTTAATGTGTGTAAATTTTTTTATTTTCAAAGCATCGGCATAACGTTTGGTGCATGCGTCACTGTCTTCATTTGGCTCGGATACGTTAGCAATACGCGTGTGATCTGCATCAAAACAGTCATGTTTCGAATTTAAAGGTAGAAAATTAGAGCGAACGTATTTTACATTAACAGAATCGGTTTCGACTAGAGGCGCTCCTAAATTAACGATGCATTGACCTTTCACGTTATAATTCATGTGTTCGTTGGAATCTGGTTGTAAGTAGTCGGTTGCACGAAAAGCTGCAATGTTGTATTTTTGTTCATTCAAAATGTCTTCCTGTCTGTCTAAGCGGTCGTTCAACTGTTCCTTTAAACGTCTTAATATTCTTCAGAGTTTTCGTTAATTGCTTCGTTACAAACAGCGATTGTTTGATTTGTTAATTTTTGTACAGCATCTCCCAAGTTGTTAACTATCTGTTCAATGTCTGCATTAGCAAAACTTAAGATTTCTTCTTGGGGGTCTGCCATTTTTCCCTCGCTGAAGTGCACCTGTCGACTCATCTTGGTTGAAAGACGAACAACAAATGACTTTGCCTCGTCCCCACAAAGAGTTTTAAAGCATTTTCCTAATCACGTGATTTTTTTTGATTTTTTTTTAAATGCCAGCCAACATTTTCAGAATTAATCCAGAAACTGGGGAAAACGAGACGTAAGTATAAAAAAAAAAAAAAAGTTTTAAAAAACTTTTTTTTTTTTTTACCCGTTGACGTTCATTTCTTTTTTCTTTTTTTTTCTGTTCCATTTGTGTCTGAATTATTGAGAAGATTGGAAGATTTGGTTGGACGGGTGAAGGCGTTAGAAAGGTAATCTAACATAGCCTTTGTTTTTAAAACTATTCAAAAAAAATATCGTTCTATTCCTTTTTTTTTTGTTCTTTGTAGAAAGCGAAGAAGGGAAGACAATGAAGACGCAGATGAACCAATGAAAAAAAAACAAAAAAATGTAATAAAAATTAAATAAAAGTGAAAAAAAACATCCACCTTCGTATCTTTTAAATATTGTGTTACGTATGTACTGTTAGAAACAACAATGGCTTGACCGGGTTCGATGTACGTGTCTGTCTTTGGAATTTCTTCCATTGTTTTCAAATAATTAGGTTTGTGGAACGTAAATGGTTTAGTTCCAAACATTACTCTAACCATTAAATCGACGTTCTCTTTCTCACAATACAGCGAAATTCTCTTCAGTTTTGTCCATCTTGTCATCACAAATTTGTTGTCAATGCTAGATGCGAACCAAGGTTGGTTCATCTGTGCATTGAAATTAAATGATACAAATGAATTGTTCGCATGATCAACATATTGCTTCGTAGCCGCATCATTAGGGTCGACGGGTGTGAGACATTTTTTATTGTTTTGTTTTTCGAGTCAAAGGCACTCCGCTGATTGTTCAATAAAAGACTGTTTTGTTTGCACCAAGAAGCCGTTGTTACATCACTAGCACGATTAGCCAAACCTACATCAGTTATCTGCCTGCCACCAGCGAGAAATTCATTTTCACCACTAGAACTAACTTGTAAACTCTTGCGTGACAGTTTTTGTATGTCTTCTCTTATCATGGTGATATCTATAGCGGTTTCTGTAAGACGATCCTTGATTAAATCATCCATTTTAAGCTTCTCGTCACGCATGTTCTCCTGTAGTTAACCAGCTGTATTCCCCAACATCTCAAATAAAAGATTAGTAATGGAAGACGTAAACGAATGAATGGATTCGCTTAGTCTGTTAATTGCCATCTCATTAAAACGCGCCACACTTGTACTAATACTGTCTGACATCTTGAAATCAATTGAACCTTTGACTAGAAACACAAAACTTTAATAGCAATAGGAGATTTTTTTCTTTTACTCGTATAAAAAAAACACATTTTTTTTCTTCTTCCTTCTTCTTCTCAACTCGTTGCATCATTTATTTATTTATTCGTTATCTTGATAAAGGCAACTAGATAGCTAGCTCTTAAAAGATGCACAGGGTTGCAGTCTGTACAGTATAATGTTGACAAAAAATTCCTTCGCATATCTGAGGTTAAAAGTAGTTCAATTTTTGGCACAATTGCTGGAGTGGGCATTTTTAAAATACGTAACACAACAAAAGCATCTACTTTTTCCTTAAAACGAATGAACCAGTAAAGTTCAATATCAGAACTAGCGACACAATATGACTCAATCGAATATATATTCGCATAGTAAGGTATTGCACTTACAAATATGTCTTTATTGAGTCTAGTTTTACCATATTGTAAGACAACTCTGTAAACATCACACGATCCCATCTGTAGTATTTTTAAAGTATCTTCCCAAGAAGGTTTAACACACGAACTTGAAGATCTTGTATAAACAGACGAAGTTGAGAGGAAATCGGTTTGTGTAGCGACATCCATGTCTAGCATTGAAATAGTAGGATTTAAAAAAAAAGAAAAATTACTTCGTCTTTGAACTTAAGTTTGCAGCATTCAGAAAGCGTTTCTTCCCGTCTTATAGAGGAAAGGAACGCTTACCTACGATAATTTTTTTCTATCACACGATTTTCTCTCACATTCGCAGTAATAACAAAGAGCATCGGGGTAGACTACTCATAATTCGAGCAGGTCGTCGCTAATGGTTCCTCTCGGAAATGCTTGTACAAAGGACAATATGGACTCCACCTCTTGTGATCTATCATGGGGTTATCTTGAGGTACAAAATCAGCCAATCGAAAGTTCCAATAAGCACACATCACTAAGTCATGCATTTTAAATTTCTCATCTTCTTTCCCACATCTATAAAATCCAGACTAGGCCAATTTTCGTGCTGTCAAATTATCAACGTGTGACCACCTACCAACAAAAGTTGTTTCGCGGTCTGAAGGTGAATAAAGACGTCCTTCCCTTAAAAATTTTCGTTCCATTCTGAATGATGCGACGATAGGTTACTAACCTCGACTCAATACCAATTCCCACCACACGAGGTCGTCTGCTTCCATTTCCTATCACCAACAGGAACGGCGCTCAGAGCGAGTGGTCATGTGAACAGCTCTTGACCAATCAGAGAGCGAGAAGCCACTACATTATACCCACAACCGGAAGCTATCGTTCTTTCTGCTCCCATCCTTCGATGCCGAAGGTCTCTACGCCAAACTTAATAAAAAATGTGCAAGTCACTATAAGAATTTCATCATCGTACTAACACTAACCACAGTTCGTCGCCTCGTCTGTGACGTCACAGATCGAGGTGATAGGAATTTGTATTGTGGAAGTAGTCGATCTGGCTTCGAGTAGCGCAATCCACACTAATTTCAGCATCATGGACAAGCTTTTCGAAGGTGAGTCCGTGGAACTTGTACGAGGCCTTCGGCAGAAGGTGTGTTTCCGTATGAATGCCTGCCAAATGTGGAAGTGTTTTAGGAGAAGTGTTACCTCCCATGTCGGCATTTGCCTCGTTGTTGAAAGGAGCTATCTGCTCCGAATCTTATCAACACGCGATGAAGATTTGGGATTTACGCAAATGCAAAACGTTTGGATATTACCACGACCTGTATTTGTGGACAGATGTGGGGCTTTTAGCCGATGTGTTTGAAAACTTTAGAGCGATGAGTTTGGCTAGTTACGGATTGGACCCCTCCCATTACATTTCTACACCCTCCCTATCTTGGGACGCGGCGCTCAAGAGAACGGCAGTGTCTTTGTATCTCTTCACTAACATTGACATGCGTCTTATGGTGGAAAAGGTTATAAGAAGCGGTGTCTCATTTATAGCTAGAAGATATGCTATAGCCAACAATCCTTATATACCATCTACCTTCGACCCTGATAAAAAGAATTCGTACATCATATTTTTGGACTTCAACAACTTGTACGGTTGTGTTATGTGCGAGTATCTACCAACTGGAGAGTACAAATGGGTGCCTGAAAACCGGCTTAAAGATATAAATCTTGATAATTACTGAGATAAGAGTGATACGGGATTGATATTGGAAGTGGACTTGGAATATCCAGAGATGCTTCATGCATCGCGCTATGATTTCCCGCTAGCCCCGGAGCACACGAAAATACCAAGTCTATACTTTCTCCTTTCAACCGTCGAGCAATCGAGGACTTGCTGTTAACGTACAGCAAAGGCCTAAAGCCAACCACTAACGTTTTCTCAAAGAAAAAGTACGTGGTGCACTAAAGGAATTTGAAATACTACCTTTCCCTCGGCATGGTTCTCAAGAAAATACACTGAGTGATCAGTTTTAAGCAAGCGCTTTGGCTGAAACCTTACATAGAGTTTAATAACGAGAAACGGCAAGCGGCTACTAACGATTTTGACAAAAACCTCTACAAACTGGTAAATAATTCGATTTTTGGGAAGACGATAGAGAACAAGCGCAAGAGAAGCAACGTCTTGACAGTAACGATGAAAGAGAAAGCCATCAAGTACGCGTCTCACCCACGCACCACAAGTTGCACTTCTCTAAGCGAGGATTTGGTAATTTTTACAAAGACTCCCGCAAACATCATCTTGAACAAGCCCATCGTGGTTGGGTTTTGCGTCTTGGAACTGTCAAAGTTATTAGTCCACCGGTTTCACTACGACCACATAATGAAAAATTACGGACCAGAGATATGAAAACTCCTAGTCACAGATACAGATAGCCTGTGTTACGAGATAGAAATGGACGATGTTTACTAAGATATGGAAGAAGATGCGTCGTTGTTAGACACATCGGACTACCCAAAAGACCATTTCTTACACTCCAACATCAACAAAAAAGTATTGGGAAGATGAAAGACGAGAGCGCGGGGTGCCCAATTTCCGAGTTTGTAGGTTTAAAGTCGAAGTGCTACAGCATTTTACAATCGGATGGGAAGAACAAAATGGCTTGCAAAGACATTAAGAAAACAGCACAAGTGGTACACGAAACGTACAAGAATGTGCTATTTAATAATAGCATATGAGTTTTTTGCACTTTACGGATAGTGAATACTTCGTTGGTAAAGTTTTGCAAATATCCTTTGTCGAAATTTTTTTTAACCTTAGAAATCCTGACTTTATTTCCTACATACAGCGAACTTGGGTTTTGTTTTAGCAGTCGTTTAGGGCTAGTTCGTCTCAGCAATGGTCCTTGACGTCTGGTTACTTCCCTAGGTTTCAGTTTTGTGGTGGAATGAACTGTGTCGTTGTATTGCGAAACCAACTCGTCGATAATGTGTATCTACTTGTAATACCCCTGCTTAGAGAATTTTTTCCACATGAGAGTTTTCAGCGTTCTGTTAAAACGTTCAACCACGCTCGCTTTCTTCTCAGAGTACGTAGAGTACATGTTGATGTTATGGCGCCTAAGTAGCGCTTTGAAGTCTGTATTGTAGAACTCACTACCTAAATCGACTTGTAAATTTTTAGGGGCTCCTCAGAGTATCTTCTTGAAAGCTTCGGTAACATCTAGACCGCTTTTAGATTTAAGAGGAATGGACCAAGCAAACTTGGACATGACATTAATGGAAGTCAGTAGGTAGTTAAATCCTTTATTTAGCTTAGTGTACGGTATCATCTCCACCAAGTCAGCCTGTCATAGATCATGTAGGCCCAGTACAATCACCTTCCGTCTCAAAAATTGTTCCGCGTTGGTTTGTGGAATTCGTTTAAGAGTTGATCCATTTTTTAAATATCCCATTCCAAACCTCAGTTTTGTTTTCATGATTTTCTTAACGACGGAAGCGGCTAGCTCTTCCCTCCATGCCAGAAATGGATCCTCTTTCACCCTTTGAGATTTTGAAATTAGAACTTCATCGGCGCCGTGGCGATCTTTTAAGTCCGAGCTCTCGGCGTAAGCTATATCGTGTTCTTTGCAAGCTTCGTCTAGTTTATTTATTCCAGGATCTCCTCATGCCAGTCGCTTCTTCAGCTGAGTTTCAGGACTGCAGCATTGATACCCCGGTAAATGCATCTCAATGGGCAAGTTATCTATGGTTTTGTTGACGAGTTACTTCCACATTTTGACGAAGTTAGCTTTTTTTGTACCGCATACATTGCAAAACAGTATCTCCATCGGTCTGTTGTTTCGTGAAGTTGTACCAACTGGGGCCTTCGACTGGTTAGGAGTCGAACGTTTACATTTGACGCAATATTTCATCTCGAGTTATTTACGGTTGCTCTTTTTTACTATAGTACAATCTTTTTTCATATCTTTTTAAAAGAAGACATCATGGATTCCTGTTCGATTATTCTCACCGGCAAAGACTCCGACATGAAAATTAATCTAAACACGCCCATTCATTTGGACTATGAAAAGAATTACGAATTGGCTCTGCTTAATTTAGATACTTATAACAGCATTCACAACATCACGTCAAATTCAGTACACTACAGATGCTGGCGCTTCAAGGCAAAAAGTGTTAGTAAGTCCCGTTGCTTACGAAATCGAGGATTTGAATAAATTTCTCAAGTCAGTGATAGATTCGAATGGCCACAGCAAGGATGCCATTACGATTCTTCCTAATCTAAACACTTTAAGAACCAACTTGATAATTACCAATCCGAATTACGGAATATCTTTTTCGGGTGACAAGAGTTTGGCTCCAGTTTTGGGGTTTGCCTTAGGCAACTACATGAGAAGTCGAAAAAGTCAAAATACAGTCGACATTATGAGCATCAACACAATTTTCGTACACGTGGATATTATCGGCAATTCGTACCTAACCAGCGACACTCAGCCCACTTATATTCCTTTTATCCCAATTCACCACCCAGTTTCAAAATCATAGAGTCCCCACATAATTTAATTTACCTCCCAGTTACTACAAAGTTAATCAGAAGTATAAGAGTTTGGCTCACGTCTCAGACCAACGAGCCGTTGGATTTAAATGCTGAGACGCTCACAGTGCGACTTCATTTGAGATCTACGAATTAAATTTTAAAAAAGGATAAAAATACACGTGTTTGTAAAAAAGGGAAAGGACTCTTTCTTAATTTTAACTCTAATAATAAAAAACAAACGGTTTAACACCTAGAAACAAAGCTTTCATCAAATTCATAACAACACCCAGAAAATGAGCGTAGTACAAGATTAATAAAAAATCAACGAACCTTTGGTGTACGATTCATTAGTCGAGTCTTACACTTACCACGAATACAATCCTATTGCTGGCACCAATCTCAACAACGTAAATTCGAAAATCCGCATACATGTAGAAAACCAAGATTTATTCCTGCACGTTGCCAACAGTTACCTCCTGATTAAAGGGAGGTTGCTGAAGGACGATGACTTGGCTTACCCGGACGCTGATGTAGCTAGGCTTATTAATAATGCTCCCATGTTCCTGTTTTCTAACATCAAATAACAGTTATCCGTGGTTCGGTACTCTGATGAAGGGACTGCTCACCTACGGCTCGGTGGAGCAACCTGCTCTGCTCGGTCAGTGCTGGGCACTGGATAGTGCGGCGTCAGTCACTGCTGAACTAACAAACAACTTGGGATACAAACAGTGGCACGCATCCATCATCATTGAAACAACTCCCAAGGGAAGCCTTACCTTCACCATCTCTCTAAAACATGTCATGGGATTTTCGAAAATTACGATAAGCTAATCTACGGAACTAAACACGTGCCTACACTCATGAGAGCGAGTGATAAGAATGCCATCTTCAAAGCAGCAGTGGCCAATGGCAAAGTCGTTCTAAATAGCATCAGATGGATCATTCCACATGTCACTGCATCGGACGAGCAGAAACTTCAACTCTACAATCTCATCGACCATGGAGTGACCGTGGATTTTGGATTTAGGCACTGGCGTTACGATACTTTGCGTGCTCCCTCAAAATACTAGCTTCACCTGGCGCGTGTTGACTACTTCAGCTGTTGAAAATCTTAAGTGGATAGTTCTAGCTTTTCAAACTAACAGGCAGGACTCTTTAGTTAAAACTCCTTGTGTGTTTAATCACTGCAGTCTGCAAGACGCTCACGTGACTTGAAATTCAGAAAGATATCCGTTTCTCCATTTGAACGCAATTTATGCTACTGGAGAGTACGTTGGTCTCTACAGAATGGCGCAGCAATTTAGGCAGCTGTGCTACGCCACCAATGACTTGAGTTTCGACTTGCTTCAGTTCAAGAAAGCCTATCCTCTCGTGGTGTTGGATTGCTTCAAACAGTCCGAGGGGCTTCAATCGGGAATCGTGGATGTGCAAGTCAAACTGAAGTTTAGAGCAGCAGTGCCAGCTAACACCACTTGTCACACTCTGCTCAATGGAGACAGGAAAATGAATCTAAAGTTGGACAGAGGCAAAGTCGAAGTTGTTTATTAAATAATAATGATAATAATAAAAAAGATATGGCACTCAAAACAAGATCACGAAAAAAGAAAGGCGGTTTTTTGCCATTGGCATTGCTAGGACTGATTTTAGCTGGGATTGGAGGATTGGCGGGCGGAACTGCAGAGGGGGTATCTGCCATTAAAAAGGCACAACACGATGCAGAAATTTTGGCTGAACTAGTGCGACATCACAAGCAAGTGGAAGGTTCCGGCTGGAAGAAAAAAATTCAGAAAAAAAAAAGCAAAAAAAAATTGCCCCGTGGCAGAGGTCTTTACTTAAGACCACCCAAGGTTTAATCGACTTTAAGAAACCGTTAACAAACTTTGATTTAAATGGGTTGGCTAGAGTAATGAAAATTCTAAAATTCATAGGTACTTTTAGTAAAGACACGCTTCCATTAAAACTTTGGCCTACTGGTCAAAACGGAATAGTAAACTTGGAAGATTTCCAAGATGGGGACGGAAGTCATTGGGTCACCTATTCCACCGTTTCGGGAGAACCTTGTTATTTCGATAGTCTTGGCAACATGGGTCCTCCCCGGTCTGCGGCAAACTACTTGGGACCGGGAATAAAATACAATTACGAACGCATACAAAACTTTGACCAGATTTGGTGCGATCACTTTTGCTTATTTTTTAAGCACCTTCTCTAAGGCTCGTAATTACAAAGCTGTTTTAGATGGATAAGACGAGTCATCTAATGAAAAGTTACGTGCAAATCTAACAGGAAATAAACGTCTTCTGCGTGAAACTCTTCGAATGCCTCTACCACGATGGGCAAATTTTTTCTATTACGTAAGGAATTTCGAAAACGGTAACTGTCGAATGTTTATCCTTTAGTTTCGTAATGTAAAGGGCTCTCGTACCTATTTTACATTTAGCAACTAGTGCAATGCTCGGATCGCTGCAGTATAAAATTGCTTTATGAATTAAACCTGAACTTGTACACACGAAGCTCGAAAGAGTACCGGAATTAACGAACCAATCACTCCCTTTTTCCAAAGGGCTTTTCATGCTGAAACTGATCAGCATGAAACTGTTTTCATGCAGAAATTTCTTCGTGGCCGTGTCACTTGGCAAAGTTGGTTCGCTTAGGTTTCTAATCTGTTGTTCGCGGCATTGAAGTGTTCTTTCCTATCGTCTTGTAACAAGCAATTATTGTCGACGAATACCTTAGTAACAGCATCATTCGCCAAGTAGGTCCGCTAAAATTTCTAATCTGCTTGTGGCTTGCGTTGATGTATACTTTTTGGTCGTCCTGTAATAAACAATTTCTGTCAACGTATACTTTTGTTGCCACGTCAGCAGCGTGCCGGAGGAAAGCTTTGTCCTTCCTTCTTCTTCATGTAAAAATTCCCGTCAACATCATCTAAGTATAACGCATTTTGTTTGATGCTAGAAATGGCGGAAGCCAACTTATCGGAGAGAACAGTAATGGCAGGAGGCAAGTCGGTATTAAGTTTCTGAATTCCCATTGCCAGACTACCGATCTGAGAATAATTTACCACGTCTTCAGAGTTTATACCTGCTCCAACTTCAGTTAAACACTTGCTTTGCATGTCGTAGTTGTTTTCTGGAGTTAAAACATACCCTAGTCCAGGCTGTCCCCTCGGACCGACTCCCACCACTTCACCCCCTTCCCCTCTCATCCTTTTCAACGATTGTCCAAACTTATTAACAGACATCTTTTTAAATATACGAATCTCGCCACCCCAAAAAATAAAGGCGCACGGTGACTGAGTGAGATATGAAACAAAAACAACATGCATTAAAGACCTTGTTTGTGAGAATACAGGTTGCAATAATATCAAAAAAGAAAAGACCAACTAATTGCCCCAACAGGGACTAGAACCCAGAACATATTAATACCCCGACTTAGGAAGCGGCTGTTCTGGGTTAAGGTTCCAATCGTGGCAGTTGTATTTTCCTTCTTTTTTTTTTATTACTGTATCTGTTATTCTCACAAACTGGGTGCTTAATGAAGATGTTATGCTTCGAATCGAATGCTCATCAGGATGACCCCCTCCCCATTTTCGTTCTTTCAATATTAAAAAAAGGAATAACATCAATATGTCTCAACCAACTTGGCAAACAAATCTCTCCACTCTATTGCAAAAAAGACGATAAAGGAACAAAAATTAACGAAACATCGAAATATAAAAGCTGGATTTTTCCCAGCGAACCGGAAATTCAAAAATTATTGATCATGTTCAATTATTCTAATTCTTTGCACATAACTTCTCCCTGTTACTCCTCTTGCGAAAGGCAAGCGACTGTGATAAACCGCTATGTCTTAGAACTTGGGTTTACGAAAATGTACACAAAACAAAAGGTAAACTTAACAAAACGTAATAGATAAATCGTGGTTTAACTTACCATCTTACTGTGCTTTAAACTTGACGGAAGTTACTGGGAGAATTAATGTAGTATACGTTACCAATGATTCTCCCGGTAATGTGAAGTTGTGGTCCACCGTTGAATATGAAGTGGTCCATCCAGACGTCTCCAGCGGCAAATTTTCAGATGAAGATTTTATGAGTTTAGTATCTCTGTAAGCATTAAAAAAACGTGTAAATAAAAAATGTGATGGAAATTAAAAACTAAGACTTTTTTGTATCCAAGAAAGAACCGAAAAATCACCCATTCTTACCTTCAAATATCAGATGTCTAATTATGGGGCCCGCAAATTGTGGAAAAACTAACTTACTGTTTAATTTCATCTGTAACGAACGATGGTTGGATTATAACAGACTATTTATTTACAGTAAAACTTTGTGTCAACCAAAGTACAAAGCATTGCAGCCTTTATTTACGAAATTGAGGAAAAAATTGGAAGGGATGTCGCATTTTTTTCACAGTCCTCAAATAGATTTAATTCCGCCCGACGAACTGGACCCAAAATTTCGAAACCTTATTCTGTTTGGCGACTGCCTTTTCAATAAGCCAAAAAATATGGAATGCTACTTAGCCCAAGGACGCCATTTGAACACCGATGTTTTTTATTGCAGTCAGTCCTACACGAGAATTCCTAAACAAGTTGTTAGAGATAATGCAAATTTAATAATTCTTTTTCTGGTAGATGAGTTAAATTTGAAACACGTTTACGAAAATCATGTTGGCCCTGACATGGAATTTTCAGAGTTTAAAATGTTGTGTCAAAATTGTTGGAAAAAACCTTACGGATTTTTGGCAATTAACAAAACGTTAAACGAGGGGAGATATAAACGTTCATTTTTGCCTATTAAACAAAAGAATGGAGACAAAACGAGATATCGCGAAACTCAAAAAACGTTTAACTAAAAAATTTTTAAAGCGGCGTTTGGGAGAGAGAGAGCAAGAAGAATCGCCTGCAAGAATTTTTTTAACCTGTAGTGAGGACCCTGAAAACGAGGCCGGTTTTGGGTGCAACCACGCAAAATGTGCTGATTAAAAACACTCTAGCCACGCAAACTATGCCGATTAAAGCTTAAAAATATGAAGAAAGTGACGATGATGACTACCAAGCATTGGGTTTATCCCTGTCACCTTCCCAAGCCGTTAATCCTAGTAAGAAGACATTGTCGACCCCTCCCAATTTCAGTCTTGCCAAGTATTCAACACCAGCTCACGCTCCTATAATGCGAATTCCTCCCGACACCAAAACCGAATACGCCTCTACGAGCACTGGTCCTAAACTCACCCATACATATTCCATGGCACAAGCAAGACACATTTAAACTTCGCCTGAGCTTCCTAACATCACCAAGCTAAGGTCCCTCGATAGTTTGTTACCTGGTCAAAATATTGGAGACACTGCTAAATATTTCTTGGTAAATTTTTTCGAAAATCCGAAAGACACTGACCCAGTATTTGGGCTACAGTATGATAAGAAAAAAGGTGAGCTGACGTTCGGTAATAAAACGGTTAAAATATTTGAATATGACATAGTTGTCGTAAACCATCAATACGTAGGAAGGCACGGTTTGTGGAATTTGATAATATTCAAACTTCCATCGCGCTAGAAGTTAAAGCAGCTTGCGTGGCCATGCTAAAAAATACTAACGCAATATGTCACAACAATAACCCTAATTCTCATGAACCAAAATCTAATCGGAGTGCCAAGTACAGCACTGTTATCGCTTCTATTAGGGAGGACCTCAAGAAACAAGGGATTAGCATGGCTAAAAAAGCAGGTAGCAGAGTGGATTATAAATATTACAAAAATCTTAATGACCTGATAGAGACACAGGCTTTTGTATAAATCCACTCTAGCAGGCCACGATGGGCATCGAAATGAGATGATTGAAATTATATCAGAAATGTGGCAAAGGCAAATTATAACTGACCACCAAAAAACAGTGGCTTATCTAAATTTGGGGTTAGGTTGAATAAATCAAGAAACAGCTTATTCTTGCTTGCATGCCTGAAATTCGAATCAAAAGCAACTGACTTTACATGTTAACCATTACTTTTAACATAACATGTGTAGTTACAAGCATCTCCCCCCCTCCCTCCCCCCTCCCCCCACAAAAAACCTAACACTAAACTTTAAATAACGGAAATCACTTCACAACTCTTTTTTCGATTCTCTGCAAAATACGAAAATTAAACAAAATTATTTTCAACTTTGTGCCCCTTGGCAAATCTTAACCTTAGTGATAATGCACTTTCTATTTCCAACAGCTTTGGCTAAGCTATTTTTAATCTAGTTTTATGTTTAAATTGCATAATTGTTTGCTTTTTGTTCTGATAATCCATTTTCTTATCCTATCCATCTTGGGAAAATTAGTAACTTTGAAAATACTAAAGCTACAATAA